>JAXCGZ010013908.1:30000-46230 GCA_037179515.1 Halocaridina rubra | reverse complement strand
TGTGTGTGGTTACCTAATTGTGATTACCTAATTGCGTTTACGGGAAAGAGCCCAAAGCTCGTATCTTCCCGTCTCCTGATCGGTTCCATTTTATGCTTAGTGATACTTATCATACCTGTCCTTAAAACTATGGATTGAGATAGCATTAACTACCTCCTCGCTTAGCCAATTCCAATTATCAACTACTCTTACACTGAAAAAGTATTTCCTTACATCCTGGAAAGAAGTTTTCTTACGAAGCTTCAAACTATGACCTCTAGTTCTAGAGCCAGCCATATCAAAATATCGATCCCTATCCACTCTATCATAACCATGAAGGAATTTAAAGACTGTCACCATATCCCCCCTCACTCTTCTAGCTTCGAGTGATGGTAAGTCTAATTCCCTCAGCCTCTCATCATAACTGAGATTGCGTATTTCTGGCACCAGTTTCGTGGCATGTCTTTGAACTTTTTCAAGCTTAGCTATGTGCTTTTTCAAGTGCGGATTCCAAAAGGGGGCTGCATATTCGAGTTTTGGCCTCTCATAGGTTACATAAATATTTCCGAACATTTCCTTGTCCATGTGCCTGAAGGCTACCCTTACATTTGATAAGAATGCATATGCTGCCTTTACTATGTCATTTATATGTATTTCTGGAGACAAATCTGCCAGTATGTTTACTCCTAGATCTCTCTCATTTTCTTTCTCTTGAAGTTGTACTCCAGCCACCGAGTAGTCAAGCTTGGGCCTTCTTGCACTTGTACCCATTCTCATTACCTTACATTTTGAAGTATTGAATTTCATTAGCCACTTTTCTGACCACTCATGCAGATTATTTAGATCCTCCTGAAGTTCTCAACAATTGTTCTCGTTTTTTACTTTCTTCACAATCTTTGCATCATCTGCAAACATATTCATGAATGAATTTACAGACTCTGGTAGGTCATTTACATATACAAGGAACAAAAGTGGCCCTAAAACTGAACCCTGTGGAACTCCACTACTAACTCTTCTCCATTCAGACACTGAGTGTCTTACTCTAACCCTCTGTTCCCTTCCTTCTAAGTAAGTTTTTATCCATTCCAAAACATTTCCACCTATTCTAGCCATTGATTACAGCTTCCTAATAAGTCTCCCATGTGGAACAGTGTCAAACGCTTTCTGGAAGTCTAGGAATATGCAATCTGCCCAGCCCTCTCTTTCCTGTAAGATTTGGCTTACCTCATCATAAAATTCTAATAAGTTTGTTACTGTTGATCTACCTTCTCTGAAGTCATGTTGCCTCACTGACAAAAAGTTGAAGGATTCCAAGTGAAGAGAGATATGTTTCCTTAGTAGTTTCTCCATAACTTTGCAAACTATGCTGGTTAAGGAAACTGGTCTATAGTTCAGAGCCGTATCCCTCCTTCCCTTTTTGAAGATAGGTATCACATTTGCTTGTTTCCAGCATCTTGGAATCTCCCCCGACTCCAGAGACTCCTTAAATATGATACTTAGTGCCACTGATATTGTGTTTGCGCATTTTTTAAGCACATGAGGGGATATGTCATCAGGACCTGTAGCTTTATGAACATCTAAATCCATCAGCGCTTTGCATACTTCTGTGGCTATAAGGTTGATGTTCTCTAATACTGGCCCTTGAGCTTCTATCACTGCAATCTGAGGGGGTGGGGTATTTTCTACTGTAAATACTGACTGAAACTCCTTGTTCAATTCTTTGCAGATCTCTTCATCCGTCTCAGTGATGCTTCCATCCGCTCTCTTTAGCCTTAAAACCTGTTCTTTTACCTTCAGTTTTCCTTTGATAAAGCTGTGGAAAAGCTTGGGATTTTCTTTAGCCTTCCTGGTGATGTCCCTCTCATAGTCACCCTCTGCCTCTCTCCTTTTACTTAGGTAGTCATTTCTTGCTCTTTTGTAGGTTTGCCAGGCATTTATGTTTTTTCTCCTCCTATACCTTTTCCAGCATTTGTCTCTCCACTCCTTAGCTCTTTTACACCCATTATCGAACCATTTCTCTCTGGCATGAATTACACCTACTTTGGTGACAGGTATGCAGCAATCTACTATCTTCCCATATTTCTCACAAAAGATGTCATACATTTCTTGTACAGATTTGTTGTAAAATAAGGTTCTCCAATCAATAACTGCAAAAAGCTCATTCATTTTGATGTAATCTCCTTTCGGATAGTTCCTCCTCATGTCCTCAGTACCTCTACTCTCAGGAAGAATATCTTCAATGATATACTCCATCAACAGCACACAGTGGTCACTCTTTCCAATTGGTGGTTCATACTCAATTTTTTCAATATCCAACACATTATCTGTGAACACTAGATCAAGTAGTGATGGCTCATCCCCACCCCTAGCCCTTGTTGGTTCCATTACATGTTGGTGTAGGAAATTCCCTTGTACGCAATCTAGGAATCTTGCCCCGAATGAGTCCTCACCACTGTCTGGGTCAAGATTTATCCAATCTATGTCTTTATGATTAAAGTCTCCCATAATCAAAATCCTACATTTTTTTTCCCGTGCCATGTTAACAACTGAGTTTATGACTTCAATAGTACCTATATGACTTTCCTCAGAAACTTCAAGCCTATTTTGGTTCCTTGGTGGGTTGTATACAACAGTTATTATAATGCTCTCTGACCCAGTATTTATGCGAGCAACAAGAAATTCCATGAACTCACTTTCTATAGCCAAGTTTATTTCTTCGACTTGAATCCTTTCACTTATGAGCAGTGCTATCCCTCCACCAGTCCTCTCAGATCTTTCAACCCTTAGTATTCTGAAGCCCTTAGGAAAAACTGTGACACTGTTTATGTCCTCACTCAACTTAGTCTCTGTAATTGCTACTATATCTGCCTTACTGTTGTGAATCCTATCTTTTAATTCTACTGCCTTACCAGCTAATCCATCAGCATTTGTGTATAACAATCTTAATGAGGCCCCATCCCCTGATATTCTGTCATTATCTTCTTTATCTCCCTTTGTCTGGAAGAACTCTGTAATGAAAATTTTTCTTCTCTTCTTCATTTCTTTCATCATTTAACCTTCATGCCTCTTGCAACAAGTTTTTTATCTTTCCCATCTCTTCCTGTGTTGTGTATCGTCTAATGAACACTTCTTTGAATTCTTGAAGGTCTTTTAGACTTTTTTTTCTCAACAATATTTCCCTACATGTTTCCCCTCTCTCAAAGGTTACTTTTGTTGGTCTCGGCTTTCCTTCCCTCGAATATTTACCTACTTGGTGTATGTTTACAATATCCTCAGGACCACATACTACTCCAAGCTTTCTTATCAGGTCTACAACCCTAGCTTTATTTTCTTCAAGTCTCCCCTGCCATGTTGGCTCCTGGGATTGTGTGTGATTACCTAATTGTGATTACCTAATTATGTTTACGGGAAAGAGCCCAAAGCTCGTATCTTCCCGTCTCCTGATTGGTTCCATTTTCTTCTTAGTGATACTTATCATACCTGTTGCATGTGTGTATGTATGTATGTGATTACCTAATTGTGATTACCTATTTGTGTTTACGGGAAAGAGCCCAAAACTCGTATCTTCCCGTCTCCTGATCGGTTCCATTTTATACTTAGTGATACTTATCATACCTGTCCTTAAAACTATGGATTGAGATAGCATTAACTACCTCCTCGCTCAGCAAATTCCAATTATCAACTACTCTTACACTGAAAAAGTATTTCCTTACATCCTGCAAAGAAGTTTTCTTACGAAGCTTCAAACTATGACCTCTAGTTCTAGAGCCAGCCATAGCAAAATATCAATCCCTATCCACTCTATCATAACCATGAAGGAATTTAAAGACTGTCACCATATCCCCCCTCACTCTTCTAGCTTCGAGTGATGGTAAGTCTAATTCCCTCAGCCTCTCATCATAACTGAGATTGCGTATTTCTGGCACCAGTTTCGTGGCATGTCTTTGAACTTTTTCAAGCTTAGCTATGTGCTTTTTCAAGTGCGGATTCCAAAAGGGGGCTGCATATTCGAGTTTTGGCCTCACATAGGTTACATAAATATTTCTGAACCTTTCCTTGTCCATGTGCCTGAAGGCTACCCTTACATTTGATAAGAATGCATATGCTGCCCTTACTATGCCATTTATATGTATTTCTGGAGACAAATCTGCCAGTATTTTTACTCCTAGATCTCTCTAATTTTCTGTCTCTTGAAGTTGTACTCCAGCCACCGAGTAGTAAGCTTGGGCCTTCTTGCACTTGTACCCATTCTCATTACCTTACATTTTGAAGTATTGAATTTCATTAGCCACTTTTCTGACCACTCATGCAGATTATTTAGATCCTCCTGAAGTTCTCTACCATTGATCTTTTTTTTACTTTCTTCACAATCTTTGCATCATCTGCAAACATATTCATGAATGAATTTACAGACTCTGGTAGGTCATTTACATATACAAGGAACAAAAGTGGCCCTAAAACCGAACCCTGTGGAACTCCACTACTAACTCTTCTCCATTCAGACACTGAGTGTCTTACTCTAACCCTCTGTTCCCTTCCTTCTAAGTAAGTTTTTATCCATTCCAAAACATTTCCACCTATTCTAGCCATTGATTACAGCTTCCTAATAAGTCTCCCATGTGGAACAGTGTCAAACGCTTTCTGGAAGTCTAGGAATATGCAATCTGCCCAGCCCTCTCTTTCCTGTAAGATTTGGCTTACCTCATCATACAATTCTAATAAGTTTGTTACTGTTGATCTACCTTCTCTGAAGCCATGTTGCCTCACTGACAAAAAGTTGAAGGATTCCAAGTGAAGAGAGATATGTTTCCTTAGTAGTTTCTCCATAACTTTGCAAACTATGCTGGTCAAGGAAACTGGTCTATTGTTCAGAGCCGTATCCCTCCTTCCCTTTTTGAAGATAGGTATCACATTTGCTTGTTTCCAGCATCTTGGAATCTCCCCCGACTCCAGTGACTCCTTAAATATGATACTTAGTGCCACTGATATTGTGCTTGCGCATTTTTTAAGCACATGAGGGGATATGTCATCAGGACCTGTAGCTTTATGAACATCTAAATCCATCAGCGCTTTGCATACCTCTGTGGCTGTAAGGTTGATGTTCTCTAATACCGGCCCTTGAGCTTCTATCACTGCAATCTGAGGGGGTGGGGTATTTTCTACTGTAAATACTGACTGAAACTCCTTGTTCAATTCTTTGCAGATCTCTTCATCCGTTTCAGTGATGCTTCCATCCACTCTCTTTAGCCTTAAAACCTGTTCTTTTACCTTCAGTTTTCCTCTGATAAAGCTGTGGAAAAGCTTGGGATTTTCTTTAGCCTTCCTGGTGATGTCCCTCTCATAGTCTCTCTCTTCCTCTCTCCTTTTACTTAGGTAGTCATTTCTTGCTCTTTTGTAGGTTTGCCAGTCATTTATGTTTTTCTCCTCCTATACCTTTTCCAGCATTTGTCTCGCCACTCCTTAGCTCTTTTACACCCATTATCGAACCATTTCTCTCTGGCATGAATTACACCTACTTTGGTGACAGGTATGCAGCAATCTACTATCTTCCCATATTTCTCACAAAAGATGTCATACATTTCTTGTACAGATTTGTTGTAAAATAAGGTTTTCCAGTCAATAACTGCAAAAAGCTCATTCATTTTGATGTAATCTCCTTTCGGATAGTTCCTCCTCATGTCCTCAGTGCCTCTACTCTCAGGAAAGAATATCTTCAATGATATACTCCATCAACAACACACAGTGGTCACTCTTTCCAATTGGTGGTTCATACTCAATTTTTTCAATATCCAACACATTATCTGTGAACACTAGATCAAGTAGTGATGGCTCATCCTCACCCCTGGCCCTAGTTGGTTCCATTACATGTTGGTGTAGGAATTTCCCTTGTACGCAATCTAGGAATCTTGCCCCGAATGAGTCCTCACCACTGTGTGGGTCAAGATTATCCAATTTATCTCTTTATGATTAAAGTCTCCCATAGTCAAAATCCTACATTTTTTTCCCGTGCCATGTTAACAACTGAGTTTATGACTTCAGTAGTACCTATATGACTTTCCTCATAAACTTCAAGCCTATTTTGGTTCCTTGGTGGGTTGTATACAACAGTTATTATAATGCTCTCTGACCCAGTATTTATGCGAGCAACAATAAATTCCTTGAACTCACTTTCTATAGCCAAGTTTATTTCTTCAACTTGAATCCTTTCACTTATGAGCAGTGCTATCCCTCCACCAGTCCTCTCAGATCTTTCAACCCTTAGTATTCTGAAGCCCTTAGGAAAAACTGTGACACTGTTTATGTCCTCACTCAACTTAGTCTCTGCAATTGCTACTATATCTGCCTTACTGTTGTGAATCCTATCTTTTAATTCTACTGCCTTACCAGCTAATCCATCAGCATTTGTGTATAACAATCTTAATGAGGCCCCATCCCCCGATATTCTGTCATTATCTTCTTTATCTCCCCTTTGTCTGGAAGAACTCTATAACTAAAATTTTTCTTCTGTTCTTCATTTCTTTCATCATTTAACCTTCTTGCCTCTTGCAACAAGTTTTTGATCTTTCCCATCTCTTCCTGTGTTCTGTGTCGTCTAATGAACACTGCTTTGAATTCTTGAAGGTCTTTTAGACTTTTTTTTCTCAACAATATTTCCCTACATGTTTCCCCTCTCTCAAAGGTTACTTTTGTTGGTCTCGGCTTTCCTTCCCTAGAATATTTACCTAGTTGGTGTATGCTTACAATATCCTCAGGACCACAAACTACTCCAAGTTTTCTTATTAGGTCTACAACCCTAGCCTTATTTTCTTCAAGTCTCCCCTGCCATGTTGGCTCCTGGGATTCGCTTATGCCTGAGATTACCACTGTCTTCTCCTTATCAAGTGCCTGTCTGATGAGTGGGTTTGCCCTTTCCATCACAACGTCTTTCATTTTTTCGATTACTGTCTCTTTATAGTCAACTCTTTGTATGTTTTCCAGTGCCACCACCTTTACAGCCTCTTTTACTGCCATATTCCCCTTTAGTGCATCAGCAAAGGAAGTTTTCATGGCATCATTTTCCATATTCAGCTCCTGGAACTCTTTTCTGAACTGTTCAATGTTTTCCTTAATCTGGACATTCCAAGCAGCAATCTCGTCTCTCTCAGAAGAGAGCAGTGAACTAACATCTAATTCCTTTAGGTTGTCATTCAGCTGTTTGTTTTTATCTTCTTCTTTAGAAATTCTAGATTCTAGTTGACTCTTTTCCCCTTCCAGCTTCTTTATTCTTTTTTCTAGTTCCTTTCTCTCCTGCCCTTGTGCTTTATTTGCTTCTTCCAAAGATCTTATTTGCTCTCTGAGTGTTTCATTCTCTTTCATTTCTCCATCCATATCCCGAATTTTTTCATTAAGGCTTATAACCATTGCCTCTAAATTCTTGATTTTCTGTTTAAGTCTTCTGATGGCTACCCCTCCTACCGACCCATGGATGGGAGAGGTTTGGGACAGAGATGGCGTCATTTTTATATTCTCCCTCTCACAGAATATAGAAAGAAGACGAGAAAGAGGAAAAAAAAAAGAGAAAAACTTTTAATTAAGCTTCACACCGAATTTTTATATCTCCATATAAGTGCTATTTAGTGACTCAGTTTATCTCTTTTCTGGTAACACACATCTTAACTTAAAAACTTGACCATGGTAATTTAAGGATAAAAAGAAAAACAAAAACAAAAGTCAAACCTGAAGGAAAATTCGAATTTGTGTCTGAGGTGGCACCCACCTGTTTCTGCTATATATTCTTCCTAACTGATAAACTCACTTGCTAACCAAGATATGTTATCACAGGATTAGACTTTACATTTAACTCAATATATATACAAAATTAAAAAAAAATAGTAAAAGAGAAGGCTAAAAGAAAAGCAAAAAAATGAAGAAAATAAGAAAGTGCTCGCCCGAGTTTTAGTTATTCTACAAGTGCGCCTTAAAGTAAAAAAAAAAAAAAAAAAAAAGTTTGAGAAACACTGGATAAGTCCATGTTGGTACTAAATTGACATGTTACCAGAACTATTGGTTTTGAAGTGAACCCGTCTTGCACCCATCTTGGTTGTGCATCCCTCTTTGCCATATGTAACTTGCATCAAGAGAGGTGTAACAGAATTACCAGACTTGTTTTTTATTTTTTCGTGGATCTTGTCGTCTACGTTATTATATTAGCAAGAATCGAAAGTTATGATATTTTTCTTAATCTTTTCTAAACCATTGGTTTCAGGTACACAAACCTTGTGCATAATACTGTGTAAGATATCATAGCAGTATATGAATATTTCTGCACTTAAAAATAGAAAAAGTAAATATTATTAATTATAAAATAAAAAGACACAATCATCGTAAATAGTAGATTATTATTATTTTTTTATTTTCCTTATCTCTGCAGTCTCCATATGCTCCCCCATCTTTTCATACATTCTTTCATATAACGCTGACATTATTTTTAACTTCAAATGTATTGGGCAAAACTTACTCATTGCAGTGCAAATCTAAATGTTTCAGGGTCAAAGTAGCAATTGATGTGCCAAAAATTAACCTTCTCAATTTTCATCGTATTCATGACATTTTGCTATTTTACTTTTCATTGGCGAAATAATACTATTATTATTCATATTAACCTTTGTCCTCTTTTCATAATAATTACCAGAGATTAATTAACAATGATTCAATTAAGTATTTCTCTCCTATATAAACTCTCTTTATTTTTTTCTTTGTGAGCAGGATGCCTTCCATTGATGCCTTAAAAGCATAAACAGGGGTATAAAGATGCCTTTCGAAAACTAATTAAGGACACTTATTATATACGAGTTCTGTATGTCCATCAGATCAATTTGGAGGCTCTTTCCAAATGGGGTTCATCATTAGGCAACCTGTGTTAGTGTTTCCTTAAGCAGCTTAATTCTTTGTTATTAATGTATTCACCATCAACAGATTCTCTTTTTTTTATTATCTAAATATATCCGTATTATTTTCACTGATGTCATAGTTTCAGGGTTGTACACAGTGGAAGTTCCCATTTTTTCAGTTAATTATAAGAATTGTCTGCATGTGATAGAGAAGAGCAGTAGGCATGATACCTTATTGCCCCATATTGATTTAAACTAAAGAAAAATGTATTTTCCATATCAGTGATGAGTTTATTTCTTACATACTTTTTTTTTCCTATTCATAGGCTTCAAGACCACGCGCAGGACAAAACGAAACCTCCAATACTCATTTTTCCTGAGGGCATTTGTGTCAACAACACAGCTGTGGTTCAGTTCAAAAAGGGCGCATTTGAGGTAAGTCTCTCTCTCTCTCTCTCTCTCTCTCTCTCTCTCTCTCTCTCTCTCTCTCCTCTCTCTCTCTCTCTCTCTCTCTCTCTCTCTCTCTCTCAGAACATGAGTGCACTCTTCATTCATATATATATTAATGGTTTAGTTGAGTGAAATACAAGCTCTCGCCAGCCAAATAATGCCAACAATCAGGAACTAGACACACAAAGCTGGTTTTCATAATAGGGCCTCCCCAGTGGAAATAAAACCTCTTGCAGATTATGTGTGAGTTTGTAAGGGTCCTAGTAAATACTGTAATGGTAGGTTGAAATTCAGGCTTGTGATATGGTTTACGAATTTAAGGTAAACCTTCTACAAATTTGTGGGCAAAATTTATTTCATTAAAATTTAAGATGTCAGAAGCAGTTTAATAATTGTGTATCTATGCAGATGGTACTTAACTTTTTGCTATAGCGGCATGAAAACAATGAGTAATAGTACAGAACAATTTAATACATTTATTGCTAAAACAATAGAGAAGCTATCATGCCCTCAACATTTTGTGTAGACGCCTCGCATGTCTCGCACTGCCTGCAGTTTTGATGGTTATGACCATAGCAGCGACTTGAAGAGATGATTGTGGAGCTCGAGATCTTCCAACACATCTTACGGATGTCTCACAAGCTTGTCCTTTGAGTAATGATCAGCGTCATATTCTTAGATCATCTTAACCTTCTCTCTGTCTTTCAGGATTGCTACAGTGTGTTTGGCGGCCAAGCAGTTCAGTGAATTTCCATGCCATTCAGTTTTATTGAAAAAATTAATCCCAGAATCCCTCATCAGATTTTGAAATCATGTATTTACTTTTCTGGATCAATATTTCTGGTACATAGAAGCCAAAGGTTGTTTGGACGTTGCCATATCCCTTCTTCCAGTTGTCTGTAATCGAATGTTTACTTTGCCACATTGTGTTGGCAATCCAGTGCCGAGTAATGAAGGTAGCTCAGTAACACGAGTAACTACACTTTCTTCAACTCTGAAAGCCATAGGGGTAAACCAATAGGCAAATTATATCTGGAAAACAATGAACAATAAAGTTAGAAATTAACAAAATGAACCATGCATGGTTTTCTCCCTAGCTCACTTGAAATGGGTAATATATATATATATATATATATATATATATATATATATATATATATATATATATATATATATATATATATATATATATATATATATATATATATATATATATATATATATATATATATATTCCGGTTTTACGTCACGGACTCCTTTTTCTACCAAGGGTAGGACGGTTGCCTTCTTGCGAAGGACTTGTTTTGGCAGGTGTAATCGTTACCCTGAGTGCATGCCCTTGCTAACCTCAGACCGTGACGGGGCAACAACCCTCGACCTGACGCCTCAGAGTCGCGGACGCTACCGCTTGAGCCACGGTGACTACTAATTTGTTCCGGTTTTACGTCACGGACTCCTTTTTCTACCAAGGGCTAGGACTGCTGCCTTCTTGCGAAGGACTTGTTTTGGCAGATGTAATCATTACCCTGAGTGCATACCCTTGCTAACCTCAGACTGTGACGGGGCGCGAACCCTCGACCTGACGCCTCAGAGTCGCGGACGCTACCGCTTGAGCCATAGTGACAGGACAGGGAGAGGTATGGGACATGAACATATGGAGAACACTGGCCAGAAACATCGACCCCCACATAAAAGTGGGAGAAGATGTAGACGATGAAGAAGAAGTCCATCTAATGCATTCATAAGAATATTACTGATACAGTCTATTTAATGCATTCATAAGAATGTAGTAAAAAATAAATACAAGATACACAATAACTTCAAAACACTTTGACAACAAATATATAAACTATATTTTCACTACATGTTCTTAATTTACAGGCATAAAATACAGTATATATAATCATGCATCACTATACATGAAATCTACAGCTAAATAAAGGCACATTACAAAATAAATAAATATTACTAATACTGTATCTATACAAAGAGAAAAAAAAAATTATTGAGCAGTGGGAGACAGGCCCAAGATACCTGGGTGAACAGCTTCTTAAAAGAACAAAAATAATGCCTAAAAAACTATTTTGATATTTAAATTTCATAGATACTGAACAAACCTAATATATCGGAGAGGTTAGAGCACTAGAGTCAGGAAATGATAGATCGAGTTTGCACGGGGCATTAGGAAGGTCATCCAGCTTTCATTCCCAAGATACAGCCCGTCTGTGTCCATCCTCAAAATGGGCAATAATAGTTATACATAAATTGCAAGCAAACAAGTAGTTACTTGCCTACAAAATATGCTCTATCTACTATATGACACTTCATAACCCCATTATTAACTAATTTTCAGTAGTTACTAGGGAGCTAAAACTGCTCTTTTTAAAAGGATGGTATTCCTGTATCATAAATTATGTATTGACCAATTATCAGTAGACCCTATCTTCATAAACATGTGTTTTAGTATGGCAAGAAGACCTTCTCTGATTGTTGTTTGCCATTTTAAGTGTAACTGTTATTCCCAATATGAATGGAGGTGGAACAGACATGCGAAAGCTGGGGAATTAAGGCTGGATGCCCATCCTAACACCCCGCATTGGGTAAAAACCCTACTTATTTGCTCAAGCACAGATTTGTCACTTCTTGATTTCAGCGCTCCAACCACTCTACAACCTCTTCCAACATACTCACCATAACACACAAATATATACAGCAATGGCTACAAATTGGGCATTATGGTAGTAAGCCCCTTTCTGTTTATCACACTTTGTTTCCAATTGAATGGGGATGGACACAGAAATGTTGGAGCTGGTTGATTAAGGTTTGGCCTTCCAAAGGCCCTGCAGTGGGATTAAACCGGTGTTAATTGCTTCCCGGATTGCACCCTCAATCACTGAGCTATTGCAGCCCTCCATCAACAATCCTAAGGTTCTTACCACCGATTCTTTCACTGCACCATCCATGTGTCACACAACAAAAATAATGTAACATTCTTCAATTAAAGTCATGCCTTCCTTTCTATATTTCCTTTACCTAAATTTCATAAGCTTTACTTTGCTAATAAGCACCTGCTAGTAAGCACCTTTCTGTTTATCACACTTTGTTTCCCATTGAATGGGGGTGGACACAGAAATGTTGGAGCTGGGTGATTAAGGTTGGGACTTCCAAAGGCCCTGCGGTGGGATTGAACCGGCGTTAATTACTTCCCTGATTGCACTCTCTATCACTGAGCTATTGCAGCCCTCCATCAACAATCCTAAGGTTCTTACCATCGATTCTTTCACTGCGCCATCCATGTGTCACACAACAAAAGTAATGTAACATTCTTCAATTAAAGTAATGTCTTCCTTTCTATATTTCCTTTACCTAAATTTCATAAGCTTTACTTTGCAAATAAGAATATATTATTGCAACACATAACTCTCCCTACATGCTTCAGAAACTATCTTCATCACTCATACATCTTTCACTACATACGAATACAGGGGTCCTTGGTTTACAATGTCTTCGAGTTGTGATGTTTCGTGGTTACAACGCATCTCCCTTTAATAATATTGCTTCTTTTTTTATAATTTTTGTCCGGTATTATGTCTCCCAGGAAGTAAAATTAGATATAGTAAATTGCAAGGAAAATGAAGAAACTTTGCTACAGCATTAGAATAGGTACTTGTTTTTAGGTGTGTTCCAACTTACACTGAAATTTGGGTTGCATTACTTCTCAGGAACAGAGCTCTGAAGTAAGTCAAGGACCCCCTGTATATTAAATATATGAGTCATCAAAGGATGCTTCCAATTCTTAATAAAAATTGTGCCTATATACTTTGCACGTACTACACCTGGCTTAAGTCTGAACCCACACTGTTTACCGTTTAATGATATTCCTTGTATGGAAAATCATCCTTTCCACACTTGTCTGACATGCTAAAACAATGCACACTGTCTCTCCCTCTCTAAAAACACCTTCCCTATGAAAAATTAAAAAAAAAAATACAAAAAACTAATCTCAAATCAAAAAAATTAAGAAAAGGCTTAACTACAACCTGTCGGTCCAAGCAGTGACATACAAACATAATTTTTGTTGATGAACCAAAGCTGAAAGGATGGAGTATGATGAATATGCAATGTCATATTACTTAGTGCTTTTTGGATTTATATGTTAATGACACATTTCACACACAGCTGTCCAAATCAGGAGCAATTACATGCTTCAGTGATATACATATGACATATGAATCTATTGAACAATGAGGGGAAATAGCCATAAAAAAGGACACGCGTATGGTTTGGAAGAGGGAGTAAAGTGAACAGAAACATTCAGGAGAACGTGTTCATACCCTGCTCTAACCAAGCTCTGAGAGGTTCCGAATACTGGTCAGCGGTAGTCATGCTTTATTGTTTGCTAACTGAAAGGATCTCCATGCTCGTAATGCCCCTTTTGGTGGTCGGTTCTCTTCTTTTTAACTCATTATCATATCTTTCTTGAAACAATAAATGCATTAAGAGTTTCAAATTTCCTCGCATAGATAATTTCAGTTATCAAACTGTTTAATCTAGAAAGGTATTCAATTATTTATATCTCGCAAAGAAGTTTCCTTATGTACTTTCAAATTATGACCTCTAGTTTTAGAGCGATCCTTATCAACGCATTGCTCTCAATCAACTCGATCAAAAGAACAGCTTAATTTAGCCATAACCATTTCCCCTCTCGTTGTTTTAGCTTCAGATGGTAGTAAATCTAATTCCTACATCCTTTCCTCCTTAAAATTTCGTATATCTCTCACCAGCTTCATGGTATGTCTCTGAATTTTCTCTGACTTATTGCAACACTGTTTTAAAGTGTAAATTCCAGAGAGGTGATTCATATTCAGATTTACGCCTCACATAAATAATTTAAATATTTTTAGCATGGGTGCTAAGAAACCAAATCCTGCATTTGCTAAGCAGTATATATATACTTCTGAAGACACCTCTACCATTCTTGAAATTCCTCTCCTACTATTAAATGCCTAAGTTCATTCCCATTCCCATTCCAAAATTGTTTAAATTCTAAATAACAATAACTCCTTATATGATGGGGACCGCTGTAGCGTAGTAGTAGAATGCTCAACTCGGGAGGTAACTGACCCGCATTCAAGCCAACGGCAGGGTGATAGAAAGGGCATCCAGCCTTAATTCTACAGCTTCATCCCGACTAAATTCACGCCGAAATGGGTAATATAAGTGATATATAAAACGAAGAGAAAAAATTAACTTCTTATTTGATCACTCCTGGAGACCTTACTGACATTTTTACCACTATTTTCCTCTTCTGACCTCTTGACATTCTTTCCCTTGTTGTTTGTGAGCATATTAAAAATGTAATTAAACACTTAACACTCAGGCAGATAATTAACAGTATTAAGAAACAGAAATTATCTTTCACCTGAACCCTCTGAAACCTCACTGCTGACCTTCCTCCACATAGACACTACATGCCTTACCTATTCTTGCCATAATTTTAAGCCTCTTAATCAGTCTCCCATATGAGACTGTATCACTCAGATAATCTATTAATATGCAATCTTCCCAGTCTTCTCTCTCTTGTGAGATTAGAGTAGTTTCATTACGAAATTCCAGCAAGTTTTCTAGTGTAAAGCTGCCCCATCTGAGTTTTGATATATCACTGATAATTGGTTACATGCTCTATATGAAAACAAATGTGCTTTCTCGGCAGTTTCTCCATAACTTAGTAAAAAGAAAAAGTCAGTCACTGAAAATGACCCCTCAGTATGAGCTGTATCTTTCCTCCCTTTTTTTTTTTAATTGTTTCTTGGATCTTGGAATCTCTCAAGATTCCAGCATCTGTTTAAAAAAATGATGCAAAGTGATACACATAATTGTGCAGTGCATTTCTATATGGGAATGTATTATCAGATCCCACAGTTTCATGAATATCTAATTCCATTAGTGCTATGAGTACTTCTGTATTTGAAAAGACGATATCCTCCAACACTTGTCCCTGTTGTCTCAACTTTACAATATTAGAGTTGGAGTCTTTTGTATTGCAAAGCTGATGGAAACTCCTTGCTCAGTGTTCCTCAGATCACTTCATCTGTGACACTGATACGTTTGTCTGTTCATTCGAACTTCTTAACCATCCTTTTTTTTACCTTTAATACACACACACACACACACACACACACACACACACACACACACACACACACACACACACACACACACACACACACACTTGTCCCTGTTGTCTCAACTTTACAATATTAGAGTTGGAGTCTTTTGTATTGCAAAGCTGATGGAAACTCCTTGCTCAGTGTTCCTCAGATCACTTCATCTGTGACACTGATACGTTTGTCTGTTCAGTCTTCTCTCTCTTGTAAGATTAGAGTAGTTTCATTATGAAATTCCAGCAAGTTTTCTAGTGTAAAGCTGCCCCATCTGAGTTGTGATATATCACTGATAATTGGTTACATGCTCTATATGAAAACAAATGTGCTTTCTCGGCAGTTTCTCCATAACTTAGTAAAAAGAAAAAGTCAGTCACTGAAAATGACCCCTCAGTATGAGCTGTATCTTTCCTTCCATTTTTTTTAAATTGTTTCTTGAATCTTGGAATCTCTCAAGATTCCAGCATCTGTTTAAAAAAATGATGCAAAGTGATACACATAATTGTGCAGTGCATTTCTATATGGGAATGTATTATCAGATCCCACAGTTTCATGAATATCTAATTCCATTAGTGCTATGAGTACTTCTGTATTTAAAAAGACGATATCCTCCAACACTTGTCCCTGTTGTTTAAAAGATAGGATTCACAACAGTAAGGCAGATATAGAAGCAATTACAGACTCTAAGTTGAGTGAGGACATAAACAGTGTCACAGTTTTTCCTAAGGGCTTCAGAATACTAAGGGTTGAAAGATCTGAGAGGACTG
>JAXCGZ010013908.1:0-25000 GCA_037179515.1 Halocaridina rubra | reverse complement strand
GTGCCTGAAGGCTACCCTTACATTTGATAAGAAAGCATAAGCTACCCTTACTATGCCATTTATATGTATTTCTGGAGACAATCTGCCAGTATGTTTACTCCTAGATCTCTCTCATTTTCTATCTTTCGAAGTTGTACTCCAGCCACCAAGTAGTCAAGGTTGGGCCTTCTTGCACTTATACCCATTCTCATTACCTTGCATTTTGAAGTACTGAATTTCATTAGCCACTTTTCTTACATTCTTCACAATCTTTGCATCATCTGCAAACATATTCATGAATTAATTTACAGATTCTGGTAGGTCATTTACATATATAAGGAACAAAAGTAGCCCTAAAACTGAACCCTGTGGAACTCCACTACTAACTCTTCTCCATTCAGACATTGAGTGTCTTACTCTAACTCTC
Source organism: Halocaridina rubra (assembly GCA_037179515.1). Taxonomy (NCBI): domain Eukaryota; kingdom Metazoa; phylum Arthropoda; class Malacostraca; order Decapoda; family Atyidae; genus Halocaridina; species Halocaridina rubra. The sequence goes on along the minus strand of JAXCGZ010013908.1, from coordinate 24,594 downwards.
TTGTCCCTCCCTTCTAAGTAAGTTTTTATCCATTCCAAGACATTTCCACCTATTCTAGCCATTGCATGTAGCTTCATAATAAGTCTCCCATGTGGAGCACTGTCAAATGCTTTCTGGAAGTCTAGGAATATTCAATCTGCCCAGCCCTCTCTTTCCTGTAAGATTCGGCTTACCTCATCATAAAATTCATGATACCATGTTGTCAAACTGACAAAACATTGCATACCTCTGTGGCTGAAAGGTTGATGTTCTCTAATACCGGCCCTTGAGCTTCTATCTCTGCAATCTGAGGGGGTGGGGTATTTTCTACTGTAAATACTGACTGAAATTCCTTGTTCAATTCTTTGCAGATCTCTTCATCTGTCTCAGTGATGCTTCCATCTGCTCTCATAAGCCTTAAAACCTGTACTTTTACCTTCAGGTTTCCTCTGATAAAGCTGTGGAAAAGCTTGTAATTTTCTTTAGCCTTCCTGGTAATATCCCTCTTATATTCTCTCTCTGCCTCTCTTCTTTTACTTAGGTAGTCATTTCTTGCTCTTTTGTAGGTTTGCCAGGCATTTATGTTCTTTCTCTTCCTATACCTTTTCCAGCATTTGTCTCGCCACTCCTTAGCTCTTTTACACTCATTATCGAACCATTTCTGTCTGACATAAATTACACCTACTTTGGAGACAGGTATGCAGCAATCTACTATCTTCCCATATTTCTCATAAAAGATGCCGTACGTTTCTTGTACAGATTTGTTGTAAAATATGGTTCCATTACATGTTGGTGTAGGAAATTCCCTTGTACGCAATCTAGGAATCTTGCCCCGAATGAGTCCTCACCACTGCATGGGTGAAGATTTATCCTATCTATCTCTTTATGATTAAAATATCCCATAATCTAAATCCTACATTCTCTCTCCCGTGCCATGTTAACAACTGAGTTTAAGACTTCAATAGTACCTATATGACTCTCCTCATAAACTTCTAGCCTATGTTGGTTCCTTGGTGGGTTATATACAACAGGTATTATAATGCTCTCTGACCCAGTATTTATGCGAGCAACAAGAAATTCCTTGAACTCACTTTCTATAGCCAAGTTTATTTCTTAATCCTGAATCCTTACACTTATGAGCAGTGCTATCCCTCCACCAGTCCTCTCAGCTCTTTCAACCCTTAATATTCTGAAGCCCTTAGGAAAAACTGCAACACTGTTTATGTCCTCACTCAACTTAGTCTCTGTAATTGCAACTATATCTGCCTTACTGTTGTGAATCCTATCTTTTAATTCTACTGCCTTAACAATTAATCCATCAGCATTTGTATATAACAATCTTAATGAGACCCCATCCCCTGATCTTCTGTCATTATCTTCTTTATCTCCCCTTTGTCTGGAAGAACTCTGAAATGAAAATTTTTCTTCTCTTCATTTCTTTCCTCATTTAACCTTCTTGCCTCTTGCAACAAGTTTTTTATCTTTCCCATCTCTTCCTGTGTTCTGTATCGTCTAATGAACACTTCTTTGAATTCTTGAAGGTCATTTACACTCTTTTTTCTCATCAATATTTCTCTACATGTTTCCCCTCTCTCAAGGGTTACTTTTGTTGGTCTCTGCTTTCCCTCCCTCGAATATTCACCTAGTTGGTGAATGTTTACAATATCCTCAGGACCACAAACTACTCCAAGCTTTCTTATCAGGTCTACAACCCCAGATTTATTTTCTTCAAGTCTCCCCTGTCATGTTGGCTCCTGGGATTCACTTATGCCTGAGATTACCACTGTATTCTCTTTATCAAGTGTTGTTTAATCAGTGGATTTGCCCTTTCCAACACAATGTCTTTCATTTCTTCAATTACTGTTATTTTAAAGTAAATTGTGTGTATGTTTTCCAGTGCCACCATCTTCACAGCATCTTTTACAGTGTTTGTGTGTGTGTGTTTGTGTGTGTTTGGGATTACTTAATTGTGATTACCTAATTGTGTTTACGGGAAAGAGCCCAAAGCTCGTATCTCCCCGTCTCCTGATCGGTTCCATTTTAGACTTAGTGATACTTATCGTACCTGTCCTTAAAACTATGGATTGAGATAGCATTAACTACCTCCTCGCTTAGCCAATTCCAATTATCAACTACTCTTACACTGAAAAAGTATTTCCTTACATCCTGCAAACAAGTTTTCTTACGAAGCTTCAAACTATGACCTCTAGTTCTAGAGCCAGCCATATCGAAATATCGATCCCTATCCACTCTATCATAACCATGAAGGAATTTAAAGACTGTCACCATATCCCCCCTCACTCTTCTAGCTTCGAGTGATGGTAAGTCTAATTCCCTCAGCCTCTCATCATAACTGAGATTGCGTATTTCCGGCACCAGTTTCGTGGCATGTCTTTGAACTTTTTCAAGCTTAGCTATGTGCTTTTTCAAGTGCGGATTCCAAAAGGGGGCTGCATATTCGAGTTTTGGCCTCACATAGGTTACATAAATATTTCTGAACATCTCCTTGTCCATGTGCCTGAAGGCTACCCTTACATTTGATAAGAATGCATATGCTGCCCTTACTATGCCATTTATATGTATTTCTGGAGACAAATCTGCCAGTATGTTTACTCCTAGGTCTCTCTCATTTTCTGTCTCTTGAAGTTGTACTCCAGCCACCGAGTAGTCAAGCTTGGGCCTTCTTGCACTTGTACCCATTCTCATTACCTTACATTTTGAAGTATTGAATTTCATTAGCCACTTTTCTGACCACTCATGCAGATTATTTAGATCCTCCTGAAGTTCTCTACCATTGTTCTCGTTTTTTACTTTCTTCACAATCTTTGCATCATCTGCAAACATATTCATGTATGAAATTACAGACTCTGGTAGGTCATTTACATATACAAGGAACAAAAGTGGCCCTAAAACTGAACCCTGTGGAACTCCACTACTAACTCTTCTCCATTCAGACACTGAGTGTCTTACTCTAACCCTCTGTTCCCTTCCTTCTAAGTAAGTTTTTATCCATTCCAAAACATTTCCACCTATTCTAGCCATTGAGTGCAGCTTCCTAATAAGTCTCCCATGTGGAACAGTGTCAAACGCTTTCTGGAAGTCTAGGAATATGCAATCTGCCCAGCCCTCTCTTTCCTGTAAGATTTGGCTTACCTCATCATAAAATTCTAATAAGTTTGTTACTGTTGATCTACCTTCTCTGAAGCCATGTTGCCTCACTGACAAAAAGTTGAAGGATTCCAAGTGAAGAGAGATATGTTTCCTTAGTAGTTTCTCCATAACTTTGCAAACTATGCTGGTCAAGGAAACTGGTCTATAGTTCAGAGCCGTATCCCTCCTTCCCTTTTTGAAGATAGGTATCACATTTGCTTGTTTCCAGCATCTTGGAATCTCCCCCGACTCCAGTGACTCCTTAAATATGATACTTAGTGCCACTGATATTGTGTTTGCGCATTTTTTAAGCACATGAGGGGATATGTCATCAGGACCTGTAGCTTTATGAACATCTAAATCCATCAGCGCTTTGCATACCTCTGTGGCTGTAAGGTTGATGTTCTCTAATACCGGCCCTTGAGCTTCTATCACTGCAATCTGAGGGGGTGAGGTATTTTCTACTGTAAATACTGACTGAAACTCCTTGTTCAATTCTTTGCAGATCTCTTCATCCGTCTCAGTGATGCTTCCATCCGCTCTCTTTAGCCTTAAAACTTGTTCTTTTACCTTCAGTTTTCCTCTGTTAAAGCTGTGGAAAAGCTTGGGATTTTCTTTAGCCTTCCTGGTGATGTCCCTCTCATAATCTCTCTCTGCCTCTCTCCTTTTACTTAGGTAGTCATTTCTTGCTCTTTTGTAGGTTTGCAAGGCATTTATGTTTTTTCTCCTCTTATACCTTTTCCAGCATTTGTCTCTCCACTCCTTAGCTCTTTTACACCCATTATCGAACCATTTCTCTCTGGCATGAATTACACCTACTTTGGTGACAGGTATGCAGCAATCTACTATCTTCCCATATTTCTCACAAAAGATGTCATACATTTCTTGTACAGATTTGTTGTAAAATAAGGTTTATTATTATTATTATTATACTATTATTATTATTATTATTATAGTAGTAGTAGTAGTAGTAGTAGTAGTAGTAGTAGTAGTAGTAGTAGTAGTAGTAGTAGTAGTAGTAGTAGTAGTAGTAGTAGTAGTAGTAGTAGTAGTAGTAGTAGTAGTAGTAGTAGTAGTAGTAGTGTTATAGGAATAAGGAAAGAGAGAATATGAATATGAAGAAGTCAGAAAGAGAAAAAATAATAAGTAAGAAAGAGTGACAAATAAACAAAGAAAAATATCAGAAAGAAGGAGAAGAAATGGCATGAAATGCCATGAGATTCCTCCCTCCATTTGCTCTTCCTCAGCAAGAAGTTTTCAAGAAGTATCTCTCGGTGGACGGAACTTATTTTGCTCTCTCTCTCTCTCTCTCTCTCTCTCTCTCTCTCTCTCTCTCTCTCTCTCTCTCTCTCTCTCTCTCTCTCTCTCTCTCTCTCTCTCTCTCTCTGTGTGTGTGTGTGTGTGTGTGTGTGTGTGTGTGTGTGTGTGTGTGTGTGTGATTACTTAATTGTGCTTACGGGAAAGAGCCCAAAGCTCGTATGTTCCCATCTCCTGATCGGTTCCATTTTCTAATTAGTGATACTTATCATACCTGTCCTTAAAACTATTGATTGAGATAGCATTAACTACCTCCTCGTTTAGCGAATTCCAATTATCAACTACTCTTACACTGAAAAAGTATTTCCTTACATCCTGCAAAGAAGTTTTCTTACGAAGCTTCAAGCTATGACCTCTAGTTCTAGAGCCTGCCATATCAAAATATCGATCCCTATCCATTCTATCATAACCATGAAGGAATTTAAAGACTGTCACCATGTCCCCCCTCAATCTTCTAGCTTCGAGTGATGGTAAGTCTAATTTCCTCAGCCTCTCATCATAACTGAGATTACGTATTTCTGTCACCAGTTTTGTGGCATGTCTTTGAACTTTTTCAAGCTTAACTATGTGCTTTTTCAAGTGCGAATTCCAAAAGGGGGCTGCATATTCGAATTTTGGCCTCACATAGGTTACATAAATATTTCTAAACATTTCCTTGTCCATGTGCCTGAGGGCTACCCTTACATTTGATAAGAATGCATAAGCTGCCCTTACTATGCCATTTATATGTATTTCTGGAGACAAATCTGGTAGTAAGCTTACTCCTAGATCTCTCTTATTTTCTGTCTCTTGAAGTTGTACTCCAGTCACCGAGTAGTCAATCTTGGACCTTCTTGCACTTGTACCCATTCTCATTACCTTACATTTTGAAGTATTGAATTTCATTAGCCACTTTTCTGACCACTTGTGCAGATTATTTAGATCTTCCTTAAGTTCTCTACCATTGTTCTCGTTTCCTACTTTCTTCACAATCTTTGCATCGTCTGCAAACATATTCATGAATGAATTTACAGACTCTGGTAGGTCATTTACATATACAAGGAGCAAAAGTGGCCCTAAAACTGAACCCTGTGGAACTCCAATACTAACTCTTCTCCATTCAGACACTGAGTGTCTTACTCTAACCCTATGTTCCCTTCCTTCTAAGTAAGTTTTTATCCATTTCAAGACATTTCCACCTATTCTAGCCATTGCTTGCATCTTCCTAATAAGTCTCCCATGTGGAACAGTGTCACACGCTTATGGAAGTCTAGGAATATGCAATCTGCCCAGCCCTCTCTTTCCTGTAAGACTCGGCATACCTCATCATAAAATTCTAATAAGTTTGTTACTGTTGATCTACCTTCTCTGAAGCCATGTTGCCTCACTAACAAAACGTTGAAGGATTCCAAGTGAAGAAAGATATGTTTCCTTAGTAGTTTCTCCATAACTTTGCAAACTATGCTGGTCAAGGAAACTGGTCTATAGTTCAGAACCATATCCCTCCTTCCCTTTTTGAAGATAGCTATCACGTTTGCTTATTTCCAGCATCTTGGAATTTCCCCTGACTCCAGTGACTTTTTAAATATGATACTTAGTGCCATTGATATTGAGTTTACACATTTTCTAAGTACATGAGGGGATATGTCATCAGGACCTGTAGCTTTATGAACATCTAACTCCATCAGCGCTTTGCATACCTCTGTGGCTGTAAGGTTGATGTTCTCAAATACCGGCCCTTGAGCTTCTATCTCTGCAATCTGAATGGGTATGGCATTTTCTACTGTAAATACTGACTGAAACTCCTTGTTCAGTTCTTTGCAGATCTCTTCATTTGTCTCAGTGATGCTTCCATCCTCTTTCTTAAGCCTTAAAACCTGTTCTTTTACCTTCAGTTTTCCTCTGATAAAGCTGTGGAAAAGCTTGGGAATTTCTTTAGCCTTCCTGGTGATGTCTCTCTCATATTCTCTCTCTGCCTCTTTTCTTTTACTTAGGTGGTCATTTCTTGCTCTTTTGTAGGTTTGCCAGGCATTTATGTTTTTTTCTCCTCCTATACCTTTTCCAGCATTTGTCTCTCCACTCCTTAGCTCTTTTACACTCATTATCGAACCATTTCTCTCTGGCATGAATTACAACTACTTTGGTGAAAGGTATGCAGCAATCTACTATCTTCCCATATTTCTCACAAAAGTTGCCATACATTTCTTGTACAGATTTGTTGTAAAATAAGGTTCTCCAGTCAATAACTGCAAAAAGCTCATTCATTTTGATGTAATCTCCTTTCGGATAGTTCCTCCTTATGTCCTCAGTGCCTCTACTCTCAGGCAGAGTATCCTCAATGATATACTCCATCAACAACACACAGTGGTCACTCTTTCCAATTGATGGTTCCATAATTTTTTCAATATCCAACATATTATCTGTGAATACTAGATCAAGTAGTGATGGCTCATCCCCACCCCTGGCCCTCGTTGGTTCCATTACATGTTGGTGTAGGAAATTCCCTTGTATGCAATTTAGGAATCTTGCCCCGAATGAGTCCTCACCACTGTGAGGGTGAGGTTTATCCAATCTATCTCTTTATGATTAAAATCTCCCATAATCAAAATCCTACATTTTCTCTCCCATGCCATGTTAACAACTGAGTTTATGACTTCAATAGTACCTATATGACTTTTCTCATAAACTTCTAGCCTATTTTGGTTCCTTGGTGGGTTATATACAACAGTTATTATAATGCTCTCTGACCCAGTATTTATGCGAGCAACAAGAAATTCCTTGAACTCACTTTCTATAGCCAAATTTATTTCTTCAACTTGAGTCCTTTCACTTATGAGCAGTGCTATCCCTCCACCAGTCCTCTCAGATCTTTCAACCCTTAATATTCTGAAGCCCTTAGGAAAAACTGTGACACTGTTTATGTCCTCACTCAAATTAGTCTCTGCAATTGCTACTATATCTGCCTTACTGTTGTGAATCTTATCTTTTAATTCTACTGCCTTACCAGCTAATCCATCAGCATTTGTGTATAACAATCTTAATGAGGCCCCATCCCCTGATCTTCTGCCATTAACTTCTTTATCTCCCCTTTGTCTGGAAAAACTCTGAAATGAAAATTTTTCTTCTCTTCTTCATTTCTTTCCTCATTTAACCTTCTTGCCTATTGCAACAAGTTTTTTATCCTTTCCATCTCTTCCTGTGTTCTGTATCGTCTAATGAACACTTCTTTGAATTCTTGAAGGTCTTTTAGACTTTTTTTTCTCATCAATATATCCCTACATGTTTCCCCTCTCTCAAAGGTTACTTTTGTTGGTCTCGGCTTTCCTTCCCTCGAATATTTGCCTAGTTGGTTAATGTTTACAATATCCTCAGGACCACAAACTACTCCAAGCTTTCTTATCAGGTCTACAACCATAGCTTTATTTTCTTCAAGTCTCCCCTGTCATGTTGGCTCCTGGGATTCGCTTACGCCTGAAATTACCACTGTCTTCTTTTTATCAAGTGCCTGTTTTATCAGTGGATTTGCTCTTTCCATCACAGCGTCTTTCACTTTTTACGATTACTGTCTCTTTATAGGCAACTGTTTGTATGTTTTCCAGTGCCACCACCTTTACAGCCTCTTTTACTGCCACATTCCCCTTTAGTGCATCAGCAAAGGAAGTATTCATGGCATCATGTTCCATATTCAGCTCCTTTAACTCTTTTCTAAACTGTTCAATGTTTTCCTTAATTTGGACATTCCAAGCTGCAATCTCATCTCTCTCATAAGAGAGCAGTGAACTAACATCTAATTCATTTAGGTTGTCATTCAACTGTTTGTTTTTATCTTCTTGTTTAGAAATTCTGGTTTCTAGTTCACTCTTTTCTCCTTCCAGCTTCTTTATTCGTTTTTCTAGTTCCTTTCTCTCCTGCCCTTGTGCTTTATTTGCTTCCTCCAAAAGTCTTATTTCCTCTCTGAGTGTTTTATTCTCTTTCATTTTTCTATCCATATTCCGAATTTTATCATCAAGGCTTATAACCATTGCCTCTAAATTCTTGATTTTCTGTTTTAGTCTCCTAATAGCTACCCTTCCCCCCGACCCATGGGTGGGAGAGGTTTGGGACAGAGATGGCCTCATTTTTATGTTTTCCTTCTCACAGAATATAAAAAGAAGAAGAGAAAAAGAAAAAAGAAAGAAAAAATCTTTTATTTAGGCTTCACACAGAATTTTTATATCTTCATATAAGTGCTTTTTAGTGACTCAGTTTATCTCTTTTCTGGTAACTCACATCTTATCTTAAAAATTTGACTATGGTAATTTGAGGATAAAAACAAACAAAAAAATGCTAACAAAACCAAAAGCAAAAGTCAACTTGCAGGAAAATTCGAAGTTGTATCTGAGGAGACACCCACCTGTTTCTGCTATATATTCTTCTTTAACAGATAAACTCACTTGCTAACCAAGATATGTTATCACAGGATCATACTTTACATTTAACTCAATATATATACAAAATAAAAAATAGTAAAAGAGAAAGCTAAAAGAAAAGAAAAAAATTTAAGAAAATAAGACAGCTGTGCTACTTGGCAACTTAACTCGGTACTGTTAACAGGTGTATTTTTGGTATTTATTTAGGTATTCAATTGTTTCGTGTATCAAACTAACTAACAAGTTAATATAAATGGGAAGGGTACTGATTTAATAATATATGGAACCACAGGCTCAGGTAAACGGCTTAAGAGCTCTCCCCAATTTACACAAAAAATTAGGTAATGTGATGTGATGGCTTCACTTCTGGCAACTCTACTGTGTGTGTGTGTGTGTGTGTGTGTGTGTGTGTGTGTGTGTGTGTCCAATTAAACTCTCTTTGCATTTTCTGATATTCCATGATTACTGGAAACTAGAGCTTGTTGAAATGTAAATGTTTGGATTTTTCTCGAAGAGTGGCTATTCCTAAACATTACTGTATACATCAAACAACTATATTTTTTTAATTTAATATTATGATGAGATACATCATTTTTAGTAAAAAAAAAAATAGATAAATCAATGAATGAATAGCAATCAAGTCATATGATTACAGATTGACTGCGAGATATTTCCAATTGCTATGCGGTTTGATCGGCGATATGGTGACCCTTTCTGGCAGGAGGATCATTTCGGAGGCCACATCTTCAATATGATGACCTCTTGGGCTATTGTATGTGATATATGGTACTTACCACCTATGCGCAGAGCAGAAAACGAATCGGCAGCTGCTTTCGCAAATAGGCAAGTTTACATCAGTCTAAATACAGAATATATACTGAAATTTTAATGATAGTACACTTTTGCTATGCTATATGCAAAGAGAGTTACATGCAAATATCCTTACATATATCTTCGACCCCCAAATTAGATCGTTTTACAATGCTGATCAATTTCATCACATTACTTACATATCCCAATCTGTAAATATTTGGCTATATATAACTATTAAGTGAAAATAAGCGAGTTGATTTACTCTTTGAAAATTTTAAGATAGAATTGCATATGAGGGATAGATAAATCATTGATATTACTTGTATTTCACTCCTGCTTCAGAGTAAGAGCACACATAGCGCACAGAGGTGGATTTGTGGAACTAGCTTGGGACGGTTCAGTCAAATTCGCTCACAGTGGCACCGAGACCTGGAGGACAAAGCAAAATCATTGGAAGTCTTTGCAACAAAAAGAATATGCTAGGAATCTTAGCCAAAGCGATGATGAAAACTCAGCGGGCTTACCATCCATATGATATTCATAGTAATCGCCGAAATTTTTCAGTTGTGCTTTGCTTATTTATATATACCCATCATATATATTTTAGCATACATTCTCATCGTGTTATGAAATTGTAAAGAAATATATAAGGATTCTCACGATATCTTAGTCTTGCTACACGATCTTGTATCATTCTACATAATATATCGTTATTGTTGTACAAACTCTCTGTTAAATGTAGTAAAGAAAAGATATATTCATGTGTTTCATCATTACAAGACTTTCGTAAACTTACTGCCTCACTTAGAAAGATCAATGAAAGTTCCTTTCAGTAACTTTAGCTAAAGCTATACTAATCAACAAAGATTCAGATATAATTAATCCAAACTATACTATTCAATTTCAGTTACCTTAGTTATTATGTTTCCCTAAGATGTGGGTAAAGATTCCTTTGCTCAAACATACTTGACTTAGTAAAATTAACCGTTTCCAGTCGGTTGAGTGAAGTCAAGTTGAGCGAAGTCATTTTGAGAGAAGTTAAAATTATATGTAGTTTGAGCAATGCCTATTGAACGATGTCAGTTTGAGCAAACCTCAAACTGTTTTCTTTTTTTCTTTTAAACGCTTTGAGCGAAGATGATAAAAATAACGGCTGTATTAAATGGAGCTGCATTGCTGTGCTAATCTGCTGGCTCAAATAGGGTACCGCTCCTCCTTTCCTGATGATTGGAGTGAAATACTTTATAATTTTCACTACTCAAATCCATCCTGTTATTAGAATAATACGATAAGCTAAACATTAAAGCTTTATAACAATGCGATTTATAAACAAAGAAGGCGGTGACTTAATACCCTGTATTTCATGACAACAAAAATATATATGAAAAAATTTTCCAGTGGAGACTTACCATAACATTTGAGTATAAATTACCTTAATAAAATTTGAATATACTAAACTGGGATGCAAGTATATGACTGCTCAAAAGCAGTTAGTATTTGTCGGATATTGTCGATTATTATTAATAAAAAAATAAAATAAAACTAAAGGGTTTCAGTGTGCATATGGAATCCAGGTATCCCAACATGTATCAATTTAAATACAAATATTCGTCGTTTATACGATTATGTTTCTATGACTGGTTCTGCTTCATGGAGTAGGAGGCATTTAAACAATGTTACAGATGCATTGTAATACTTCATTGAGCAACAGAATTTAAATAGCACACATATGGCTTCTTCACTTGAAACCGAGAGCCCATTAAAGTTCTATATTTTGTCCGAAAGGCTGAAACCATGGGTAAATTTCATCAGATATATTGCTTGCTAAATATAATCCCCCCAGACAATTCGCATTTTTTACCACTTTACAATATTTGTATATATTTTGTTTAAGATACTGGGATCAACAGGGAGAAAACAAAGTATAAGTCTCTACTTTAGACGACTAAGATTCTGGATAAGAAAACCAAGCTCCAGTGAATTAGAGGGTCAATGTTAAGTGACATTGGTGCCCTTCTTAGGCCTCACCTCTCATTCCAACGATGAGGAATCATGTCATAGTACCAATGACTCATTTTGTCTTTGGCCGGTTTCAGACTCTTAATACACCCTGTATTATTAATGTTTTATAAGAACATAAGAAAAGAGGACACTGCAACATGCCTACTGGCACACACGAGGCAACTTCGTTTTTGACTGAAGATATCAGCATGTCAGACATATTCTATTCTACTCTATATTTTTTTTTATTAATGCACAAAGCACTAAACTATTCATACCCAGCCTTCATCTGTCATATGTCTGTCTAATCTACATTTGAAGGTGTCTAAGGTATTGGCATTTATTATACTACTAGGAAGCTTATTCCATGTATTAGCTACTCTGTTACTGAACCAATTTTTACCAATTTCTTTTCTGAACCTAAATTTAAGCCCATTATTTCGAGTTTTGGTTTGATCATTATTTTTTAAAACCTTATTAATATCACCTTGTTAATACCTTTAAACCATTTATACACCTCAATCATATCCCCCCTCCTAACTCTGAGCCTCTCTCGAGAGTGCAGATTAAGTGTTTTGAGCCTGTCTTCATGTGATAGATTTCTGATATTGTGTAGCATCATGGTCATCCTTCACTGCACTCTCTCCAAGGATTCAATTTCCATCCTATTATAGGGTGAACAGAATTGCACAGCATACTCCAGATGGGGGCCTAACTAATGCAAGATAGAGCTGTAAAATAACCTATTCCGTCTTATTGCTAACACTTCTTGAGATAAATCCTAAAATTCTGTTTACTTTAATTCTGACTTCATTACATTGCTCTCTTGGCTTAAGAATACTACTCACAAGAACACCTTAATCCCTCTCACACTGAGAGCTCATTATTTCATGGCTATCTAGCTTATAACTGGCATGTTTCGTTTTTGTCATTACTTTTCATCATTGCAGTTACGTAAAATTTACAAAGGTCTTGTTCGCCCCTGCTTAGAATACTGCTCACACATCTGGGGTGCTTCTTCCTTTACTTATCTTCTTGATAGGGTTTAATCTAAGGCCGTCAGACTCATTAATGATCCTTCTCTTACTTCTAACCTGGATTCTCTCTCTCTTCACCGTAAGGTATCTTCCCTTTCGCTTTTCTATCGCTACTACTTCCATCGCTGCTCTGATGAGTTGGCGAGTTGCATTCCTCCTCCACTGCCGGGGCCGAGTAACACTCGTCAAGCAGCCTCATCTCACAGGTACTGTGTAGAGATTTGTAGCTCACGGATTGGTTGGTGCAGCGACTGCTTCTTCCCATCTACCTCCAGACTCTGGAACTCTCTTCCCCCTTCTGCCTTTCCTAATTCTTATGACCTTTAATCCTTCAAAAAGCAGATCTATCGTCATCTCAGAGCCTATTCCTCCATATCTCTGGGTCCTCTGTACTTTGACTGTTTTTTTCTGTCTGTAGTTTTCCTTTGTGTGACATTACCTCATCTCTGCCTTGCCCTTAACCTTTTTCTTTTCCTTCGTCTTGGTATTGTCTCGTGCCCGGGCCTTTATTGATGAGGGCAATTTCTGCCTGACCCGGTGTCACACTCTTAAAAAAAAAAAAATAGTACCCATTTTTACTAATTTACATTTTTCAACATTAAATTCCATTTGCTACTTCGACCATCCAAATAATTTATTTATATCTTGCAAAGCATGAATATCTTTTCCAATTATAATTATACCTATTTTAGTGTCATTTGCGAATTTACTTAGGTTACTACTGATATCCGAATCCAGATCATATGGATATATGATGAATTATAAAGGACCAAGTACCGAGCCTTGCTGTACCCCGCTAGTAACTGAGCTCCACTTCGATTTCTCTCCATTTATGCAAACCCTCTAATTCCTGTCCAATAACCATTATTTGATCCATCTGAGAACAGCTCCTCCTATACCATGAGCTTCAAACTTTTTAACTAGTCTTTAATGAGGAACTCTATCAAAAGCTTTACTAAAATCTAGATATACTGTATCGTACTCTTTGCCACTATCTACTGCCTCTTAAACGTCTGAGTAAAAACACAGTAAGTTTGTAAGACACGAAAAACCCTTCAGAAACCTGTGTTGTGAGAGTTTTATCAGTCTGTGTAATCCTAATTTTATTGAATTGTTAAATAGTGCAGTTAGTGGGCAACTAAGCTCTGCCTTGCACTCCTTTAATACTCGAGCATAAATTTCAGCAGGTCCTGGGGATTTACGAGCAGTTAGTTTATCTATTTCTTTTATTATATCCTGCATCGTAATATTTATTGTACCAGGTATATTATCGGGACTGTCTGTGTGTATGGATTCTACCTCTGAAATATATTTCAAGTTTTCAATGGTAAATACAGATAAGAAATATTAATTTACACATGTAAACATATCTCCATCATTATTCCTTAAATTCAGTCTGATAGTGTTGATAAAAACCTTTAGGATTATCTTTAGCTTCTGCTATTTCAACTCCGTATTTTATTTTCGACTCTCTAACTTTCTTTTTAACTTCCCTGTTTAACTGTATATATTGCTGCCTCAACTGCTCTTCACCTCTTTTTAGTCTCCTGTATATTCCTCTTTTAATACCTATAAGATTCTTTATTCTGTTGTCCATCCATTTAAAGTCATTTTTTCTTTATCTGAATTGTTTCATGGGAATATAGACTTTCTGATTATTCTTGAGAGTTGTGACAAAATTTTTATATTCTTCATCCAAATTTATGATAACTGACGGACTGATATTATTACCTGTGAGAAAATTTACTGTATTGATCTCATATTGTGCTAATCCTTGACCTGTGGTACCCCCTTATTGAACTATTCTGCTACCTGAGACCTGACCTTCTGGATTAACTGCCCACCTCTGTACTCCAGAAATCCCTTCCCTTACCTCATTAGATAATTTAGTATTTAACCCCTCAAAATCTCCTGCTCTAAAGTTTGGAACAATTATCTTATTTCCCATAATACTTTCCTTGAATATTAAGTTGAATCTAATGGATTTATGGTCACAGTTACCCAATGGTTTACCAATTTCTAAATTTGTAGCCATATTTTCTCTATTTCTGAGAGCTAAATCCAGTATATTATTCCCTCGTGTTGCTTCTAGTACATGCTGAGAAAAGAAATTGTCTTCTACTACTTCTAAGAACTCTATAGAGCCACTATCACTTGTTATGGTTTCCCTGTTTATATTACTAAAATTAAATCGCCTACAATGCAAATTCTGTTTGACCTGGACACTTTAGCAATTTTGTCATATATAACTTGCGAATTTTAACTATCTAGATTCGGTGGTCTGTAGACTACTCCTACAACAAGACTTCCTGTATTATTTTTTATTTCTACCCATAAGGTTTCTGAATTTAGATCTGTCATAATTTCAGACTTAATGCAACTTCTGAGGCTGTTTTTATATACATGATTACCCCTCCTCCTATTCTGTCTGCACTGTGATCCGCATTATAAAGTTTATATACATTAATTATGTATTCAACTTTAAGGTTTTTACTCTCTAAATTAATCCAACTTTCACTTATGCATATTATATCCGTCGAACAAGTAGAGTCACGGCATCCAAGATGGCATTCAGTTCACAGTAGGTGGAGCTCGACGAGGTGGGTACTCTGCGGCCAATCCATGAATCAGCCGGCACAGGTGGCTCCATGGTGGGGGAGAACACAGCACATACTGCCCTCCCATCTGCTTGCACAGAACCATCAACATAGACGTGGTGCGCTGCAGGGACAGACGTGGACACATAAGCGATAGTCTCCAGAGTTAACTGTCTCTGCAGGGGGGATAGACATCTTTTGAGGTCGGTGTAAATGTGACAGCGGGGAGCAGGACACGCCAGGGTGGTAAATATGGGACAGCCGCCTGCACAGGTAAGTTGATGTCAAGGCCACGGAGAATGTCACTCACCACCTTGATAAGGTTTTGACCTCCTGTTCGAAGTGGGAGCCTGGGTGCGTCTGGACCCAGGGACGTCCTCATGACAGCAGCGAAGTACGGAGCAAGATGGGTGTAGTGAAGACACTTAACAGTGAAATTGGACACATTGGCACAAATCCTCTCCACAAGAGGGGGCAAGTTGAGCTCCAACTGCATACTCACAATACGGACAGAGAGAGAACATCCCAAGATAAATCTCATGACTCGATTCTGGAACTTTTCAAGTGGCTCGAGCGCTGGTCTAGGAAGTTGACACAAGGCAGGAGACAGATAGTCGACCACTGACCGAAGTCGTAGGATGTAGAAGGTCCTCGCCACTGGGATGGAGACATCTGCAGTATTATTGGCAAGCCACTTGATAGGGATAAAGCGGGGCTCCAGACAGTCTTCACGAAGGGATGAATTCGTCGACGCGCAGGTATAGCTGGGGTGATCCGGACTGGTACACCTAAATATGTGTACTGTGTGCAGTGAGGGATGACAATGCCACCCATGGTGAATGCAGGCAGTGTTCTGCAGTTGCATTGAGTAAAAATCCTGCTTTTTTCTGGGGAGATAATAAGGCCACAGGAGGTAGCAGACACGTAAAAATCATGGAGCATGTGCTGAAGGTCTTGAGGTGGATGCATATGTCGTCCGCATAGCAGATAGCTGTAGTACCGAGGATGACAGGAAGGAGGGAGAGCAGACGATGCATAAGGATATTGAATAGAAAAGGACTTAGTACACCCCCCTGAGGATTTCCCATTTCAAACCATTCATAGGAGCTATGCGACCATTTAAAAAGGACACGTGATGTTCTGTTGCAGAGATATCCCTGTATCCATTTCAGTATATTCTCCGAACACCAAAATCCACCTGCTGGTCAAAAATAAATTCCCTGTTGGCTATATCGAAGGCAGAATTGAGGTCCAGCAAGGCGATCACACTGGTGGGGAAAAGGTGGGTGTAGAGTTCAGCGAGGCAGTGATGTGTGCTCCGTTGCGGAAGGAAACCATAAAGACTGGGGGAGAGTTTATCCCCTAGAAGGTGCATGAGCCGGGCAAGAAGGATGTGTTCAAACACTTTGCTGAAACAGGAGGTGAGGGAGATAAGCCTAAATTTGTCAGTTCCATGTTTTGGTAGAGGAATAAGAGTGCTTCTGGTCCAGGCAGAGGGCACATGCCCCAAGCAAAAGCAAAGATTGAAGATCTGCAGTAGAGGGTTACCAGGAACTTTCTGAAGTAAGACGGAGAACTTGATATGTAAGACCATCCTACCCAGGGGCAGTAGCCTTAATCCTAGCAAGAGCACGTCATATTTCATCCTCTGTGAATGAGACGTCATCCTCCTCATCTGTCTGTAATACTGCACCCATCAGACGGAGGTTACAAACACTGCAGTGGGAGGAAAGTACCTCTTGAACATTCCCAGTAAGGATGCAAGTTTGTGACTGCGCTGACCAGGTAGTAATGAGATCCTGAGCATACTCAAGTAAACTTTGGTGTAGAGCACAGGTGGATTTCTTCTTGACAGCCTTCCTAATAAGATGCCACAGAGTCCCAGAGCTTGTCTAATGGTTAATAGTATCCGTAAATTTCTGCCAATACTCCGCGTACACACACTTTTGCAGGGCAACCATATCATCCCTTGCCAACTGATGTTGGCACAGGTGGTCAGGCATGGGCTGTCTTTGAAAGGAGAGTCCAGCATCCACAGCTGTCCTCTACGCCTGGGCAATACGCTGATACAGAGTCCAGGAATGGGCCTCAGGGCGACGTGGAATGTGTGGTCTGAGAACATAATGTGTGTAGAAGTCATGTGTAGAATTCACCAGGGAGTTGCATAAGCTGTCAGGAGAAAGGAGATCAAAAGTGGGAAGGAGGTGAGAGATAAACGAAAGATATGTGGGATAGAGATGCGGGTGTGGTGCTAGGGGATGGTAGGTGAAGTCTGAAGTATGGAATATTTCAGTCTAAGGCCAACATGGTCAGAAAAGAGAGAAGGGATAGAAGAGCAGGAGACATTAGGTACCACAAGGCCAGCTGTGAGAATGTGATCTACAGTACCCCCATGAGCGTGTGTGGCACCACCTGTATCCCAGCGCATGAGGCGGTAGTGGCGGATGTAGTCGAGCAGAGGCTTGCCACCGCGGATGGGAGTGGGAGATGAGTCACCAAGGGCAGGGTGTCTGGCGTTAAAATCCCCCATAGAAATAATTCCACTGTCTGTAGGTATTGGAAGGGCTGGTAGATGAATCACACAGGGGGCAGAGTAGACATTACACAACTGAAGAGTACCGTTCCTGACAGTGATTTCAAAGAGCTGAAAGGTCATATCAATTTGCACAGAAGAACCAAGGAGCATGTGAGGTATGGAGGAATGAATGTAGGTAATGAGTCCTCTTCTGGTATAATGCACATATGAAACATATTCTGTGAGCAAAGGAGCCTCCTTCCCTGGTGAAGCACTACCAGGATCAGCCTCTTGTATGAAGATAACCTGCGGATGATGTCGATAAACATAGGCTCTAAGTGCAGTGAATTTAGAAGAGTATCTAATTCCAAAGGCATTCCAAGAGATGGCATGAAATTGCATTTGACTAGCGAATCTTATTCTTACTTTTGTGGAGGGCAGAAGTGGGCAGGGCACTGTCAGATGGAGCATTAGATGAGGAAGACCTGGGCCGCGCATCAGTCAACGTCTGAAGGTGGGAGGCGACCTTATTAAGCTTGTCAGTGAGAGTCTTGATGGTGGCGATAACAACATGATGAGACTCGACCAAACTTGCGAGAGTCCTTTCCGTTGTTGCTTGCTGGGTGACCATACTGTCAGTGCGGGTACCTATGGTATCAAAGCGAGCCATGAGAGCTGTACAGCGTGACTCCAGGGTAGCAACAGCCTTACAGAGAGCAATGATGTCAGCAGAGTCAGTAGGATGTAGAGAGAAAGGTGCAGCGATGGGTGGTGGCAGGGGCGGTGGAGCATGCTCAGGTGGTGTGGCACAAGACCGTCCAGCACAGCCATGCCAGACGTTGACCCCAGGCATGTTGCACCGAACACACTTCCACTGCAAGGTGTCTGGAGGAGGCTGAGACGTGGATCACAAAGCAGTATCACAAGCAGCAACAGCAGGGTGAAGCATGAATACAGTGCGAGAAGGAGCGTGCATCCATCATGGCCAGCAGCACACCACGCACATCTGACCGAAGCAGAACAATAGCATGAGATATGGCCAATACCCCAGCATTTAATACACCAAGGCTGCTCGTCCTTCATCCTGCGCAGTTCACATGAAAGGAGGCAAGGGAGAAAGGAAATTTCATCGACAGGTGGGGGTGGTTCAGGGAGACACCAGGTGATAACAATACGGTTGATAGGCTTCCCGTCCTTAAAGAACCGTCAAGCAGTGTGCACTCCTGGCAGCTCCTTGGCTAGGGAAGGGTCAAGTGCAATAGGGTAGCGAGTAACGAGGTATGTTGGAAACTTAAAGGGCCACTCAATCGAGTTCTGAATATCACACCGTAGAGAAAGAAATCACCACTCGTAACCCAGTCAATGATGTCCTTGTGATGCCTCGAGATGTAGACAAAGCGTGATGTAACCGAAGACATCTTCACCTCAGCCAGCTCCCGATCTAGACAAAAAGTTTTGGTGACATCAGTGAGCCAATGAAGCTTCACTTCACTGGAGGGGTTTTCTTGGAAGCCCAGCTTGACATAATCCGCCAGGGAATCAAAGGCTGGGGCAGCAGATGGGAGTGACGAGAGTGCAGCTGACTGGAGTGATGAAAAGGTAGCAGAAGGGGGCAATGAAGGTACAGCAGGAGGAAGAGGGCGGGGCAAGGGACTGTCAGAGGATGCAAGTTGTACAGCATCCTTGTCTGTCTTGTGCATCTTGGCAGCAGGCGACGTTGAGGCACTGCTGGTATCAGACCCGTGTTCGATGGGGCATTTAGATGAGGCAGAGTTCAGAGGTCGAGGGTGAGGGGGAGAGCATGTAATCCCAGCTGGCGGCTGCTGATGTCTACAGGGGGGAAGAGGAGGCCAGTTCCGCTTATCCTGGCCATCCTAGTCACACAGGACAAGGTAAGCCTCGATATCCACCACGGAGGATGGTCCCGAATAGTCCATGGTGCCAGGTGAGGTGGAAACTCTGGCTTGGAGAGACATCAACGAGAGAGGGAGGTGACTATGACATCACACACTTCATACTGTGCATGCGCAAGTCTGAGGCAGCCGAACGTAGGGGGTGTAACCACTGATATATAGCTTTTTCTCAGAGAGAGAGAGAGAGAGAAAGAGAGAGAGAGAGAGAGAGAGGAGAGAGAGAGAGAGAGAGAGAGAGAGAGAGAGAGAGGAGAGAGAGAGAGAGAGAGAGAGAGAGAGAGGGGGGGGGGGGGCTTTGTTGCTTTATGTATTAACAAAAATATAGAATAATATTTAAAGATTTTCAAATTATATTTCAGATCATCAGATGAAAAAAAAGTCATAAAATAGATAAATGTTATCAAGAAGGAAACAAAGGTGTGTTTCTTGGTGCCTAAAAATCAATCATCAGGTAGTTCTTTGCTAGTGTGGTTCAAGTAAATATAGTATCAAAGATCAAATGATGTTACAGGAAATAAAAGATAATATTCGAATACAAAATAAGACAATGCTAACTTATTCTATGCCCAATATAGTTTGTGACTTGAAAAATTGCGATATATATATATATATATATATATATATATATATATATATATATATATATATATATATATATATATATATATATATATATATATATAGTGTGTGTGTGTGTGTGTGTGTGTGTGTGTGTGTGTGTGTGTGTGTGTGTGTGTGTGTGATTACCTAATTGTGTTTACAGGAAAGAGCCCAAAGCTCGTATCTTCCCGTCTCCTGATAGGTTCCATTTTATACTTAGTCATACTTATCATACCTGTCCTTAAAACTATGGATTGAGATAGCATTAACTACCCCCTCGCTCAGCGAATTCCAATTATCAACTACTCTTACACTGAAAAAGTATTTTCTTACATCCTGCAAAGAAGTTTTCTTACGAAGCTTCAAACTATGACCTCTAGTAATAGAGCCAGCCATATCAAAATATCGAACCCTATCCACTCTATCATAACCATGAAGGAATTTAAAGACTGTTACCATATCCCCCCTCACTCTTCTAGCTTCGAGTGATGGTAAGTCTAATTCCCTCAGCCTCTCATCATAACTGAGATTGCGTATTTCTGGCACCAGTTTCGTGGCATGTCTTTGAACTTTTTCAAGCTTAGCTATGTGCTTTTTCAAGTGCGGATTCCAAAAGGGGGCTGCATATTCGAGTTTTGGCCTCACATAGGTTACATAAATATTTCTGAACATTTCCTTGTCCATGTGCCTGAAGGCTACCCTTACATTTGATAAGAATGCATATGCTGCCCTTACTATGCCATTTATATGTATTTCTGGAGACAAATCTGCCAGTATGTTTACTCCTAGATCTCTCATTTTCTGTCTCTTGAAGTTGTACTCCAGCCACCGAGTAGTCAAGCTTGGGCCTTCTTGCACTTGTACCCATTCTCATTACCCTACATTTTGAAGTATTGAATTTCATTAGCCACTTTTCAGAACACTCATGCAGATTATTTAGATCCTCCTGAAGTTCTCTACCATTGTTCTCGTTTTTTACTTTCTTCACAATCTTTGCATCATCTGCAAACATATTCATGAATGAATTTACAGACTCTGGTAGGTCATTTACATATACAAGGAACAAAAGTGGCCCTAAAACTGAACCCTGTGGAACTCCACTACTAACTCTTCTCCATTCAGACACTGAGTGTCTTACTCTAACCCTCTGTTCCCTTCCTTCTAAGTAAGTTTTTATCCATTCCAAAACATTTTCACCTATTCTAGCCATTGCTTGCAGCTTCCTAATAAGTCTCCAATGTGGAACAGTGTCAAACGCTTTCTGGAAGTCTAGGAATATGCAATCTGCCCAGCCCTCTCTTTCCTGTAAGATTTGGCTTACCTCATCATAAAATTCTAATAAGTTTGTTACTGTTGATCTACCTTCTCTGAAGCCATGTTGCCTCACTGACAAAAAGTTGAAGGATTCCAAGTGAAGAGAGATATGTTTCCTTAGTAGTTTCTCCATAACTTTGCAAACTATGCTGGTCAAGGAAACTGGTCTATAGTTCAGAGCCATATCCCTCCTTCCCTTTTTGAAGATAGGTATCACATTTGCTTGTTTCCAGCATCTTGGAATCTCCCCTGACTCCAGTGACTTTTTAAATATGATACTTAGTGCCACTGATATTGAGTTTGTGCATTTTTTAAGCGCATGAGGGGATATGTCATCAGGACCTGTAGCTTTATGAACATCTAAATCCATCAGCGCTTTGCATACCTCTGTGGCTGTAAGGTTGATGTTCTCTAATACCGGCCCTTGAGCTTCTATCACTGCAATCTGAGGGGGTGGGGTATTTTCTACTGTAAATACTGACTGAAACTCCTTGTTCAATTCTTTGCAGATCTCTTCATCCGTCTCAGTGATGCTTCCATCCGCTCTTTTTAGCCTTAAAACCTGTTCTTTTACCTTCAGTTTTCCTCTGATAAAGCTGTGGAAAAGCTTGGGATTTTCTTTAGCCTTCCTGGTGATGTCCCTCTCATAGTCTCTCTCTGCCTCTCTCCTTTTACTTAGGTAGTCATTTCTTGCTCTTTTGTAGGTTTGCCAGGCATTTATGTTTTTTCTCCTCCTATACCTTTTCCAGCATTTGTCTCTCCACTCCTTAGCTCTTTTACACCCATTATCGAACCATTTCTCTCTGGCATGAATTACACCTACTTTGGTGACAGGTATGCAGCAATCTACTATCTTCCCATATTTCTCACAAAAGATGTCATACATTTCTTGTACAGATTTGTTGTAAAATAAGGTTCTCCAGTCAAGAACTGCAAAAAGCTCATTTATTTTGATGTAATCTCCTTTCGGATAGTTCCTCCTCATGTTCTCAATGCCTCTACTCTCAGGAAGAATATCTTCAATGATATACTCCATCAACAACACACAGTGGTCACTCTTTCCAATTGGTGATACATACTCAATTTTTTCAATATCCAACTCATTATCTGTGAACACTAGATCAAGTAGTGATGGTTCATCCCCACCCCTGGCCCTTGTTGGTTCCATTACATGTTGGTGTAGGAAATTCCCTTGTACGCAATCTAGGAATCTTGCCTCGAATGAGTCCTCACCACTGTGTGGGTCAAGATTTGTCCAATCTATCTCTTTATGATTAAAGTCTCCCATAATCAAAATCCTACATTTTTTTTCCCGTGCCATGTTAACAACTGAGTTTATGACTTCAATATTACCTATATGACTTTCCTCATAAACTTCAAGCCTATTTTGGTTCCTTGATGGGTTGTATACAACAGTTATTATAATGCTCTCTGACCCAGTATTTATGCGAGCAACAAGAAATTCCTTGAACTCACTTTCTATAGCCAAGTTTATTTCTTCAACTTGAATCCTTTCACTTATGAGCAGTGCTATCCCTCCACCAGTCCTCTCAGATCTTTCAACCCTTAGTATTCTGAAGCCCTTAGGAAAAACTGTGACACTGTTTATGTCCTCACTCAACTTAATCTCTGCAATTGCTACTATATCTGCCTTACTGTTGTGAATCCCATCTTTTAATTCTACTGCCTTACCAGCTAATCCATCAGAATTTGTGTATAACAATCTTAATGAGGCCCCATCCCCTGATCTTCTGTCATTATCTTCTTTATCTCCCCTTTGTCTGAAAGAACTCTGTAATGAAAATTTTTCTTCTCTTCTTCATTTCCTTCATCATTTAACCTTCTTGCCTCTTGCAACAAATTTTTGATCTTTCCCATCTCTTCCTGTGTTCTGTATTATCTAATGAACACTTCTTTGAATTCTTGAAGGTCTTTTAGACTTTCTTTTATCAACAATATTTCCCTACATGTTTCCCCTCTCTCAAAGGTTACTTTTGTTGGTCTCGGCTTTCCTTCCCTCGAATATTTACCTAGTTGGTGTATGTTTACAATATCCTCAGGACAACATACTACTCCAAGCTTTCTTATCAGGTCTACAACCCTAGCTTTATTTTCTTCAAGTCTCCCCTGCCATGTTGGCTCCTGGGATTCGCTTATGCTTGAGATTACCACTGTCTTCTCCTTATCAAGTGCCTGTCTGTGTGTGTGTGTGTGTGTGATTACCTAATTGTGATTACCTAATTGTGTTTACGGGAAAGAGCCCAAAGCTCGTATCTTCCCGTCTCCTGCTCGGTTCCATTTTATACTTAGTGATACTTATCATACCTGTCCTTAAAACTATGGATTGAGATAGCATTAACTACCTCCTCGCTTAGCGAATTCCAATTATCAACTACTCTTACACTGAAAAAGTATTTCCTTACATCTTGCAAACAAGTTTTCTTACGAAGCTTCAAACTATGACCTCTAGTTCTAGAGCCAGCCATATCAAAATATCGATCCCTATCCACTCTATCATAACCATGAAGTGATTACCTAATTGTGATTACCTAATTGTGTTTACGGGAAAGAGCCCAAAGCTCGTATCTTCCCGTCTCCTGATCGGTTCCATTTTATACTTAGTCATACTTATCATACCTGTCCTTAAAACTATGGATTGAGATAGCATTAACTACCTCCTCGCTTAGCCAATTCCAATTATCAACTACTCTTACACTGAAAAAGTATCTCCTTACATCCTGCGAAGAAGTTTTCTTACGAAGCTTCAAACTATGACCTCTAGTTCTAGAGCCAGCCATATCAAAATATCGATCCCTATCCACTCTATCATAACCATGAAGGAATTTAAAGACTGTCACCATATCCCCCCTCACTCTTCTAGCTTCGAGTGATGGTAAGTCTAATTCCCTCAGCCTCTCATCATAACTGAGATTGCGTATTTCTGGCACCAGTTTCGTGGCATGTCTTTGA
>JAXCGZ010013907.1:25000-46278 GCA_037179515.1 Halocaridina rubra | reverse complement strand
TTCTTTTGGTAAAAAACAACTGCAATAGAGGTATTGGCATTAAAGCCATAGTTAAAGAAATCTTTTTCCGTTTTTTATTCCGTTCAAAGGAAATGTTAAATTTCAATACCGTTGATTCCTACGCTGAGGTATTTCTTTTTTTATTACAACCTTTTGTAGCGCAAATGAGATTGATAGAATAGCTCTCTCTTTGATTGCCGTTCAAGTTCTCTTCGTCAGAACCACGCGTGGCATAAGATAGGAAGGCTAATGATATTCCTCATATCAATGTCATTGCATCAGTCAGCAAAGTTAGATGTGGTTCTAGTTGCTATTTGCCAATTTATGTGTCGCTATTAATCCACTTTCTGACCAATTTGGAGCTAGGGTATTATTTCTGAATGCCTTTTCTAGCCTACCGTGGTCTGCTTGAACAAGGGTCAGCAAAGTTGATAGTGCTGGTCAAAATGGCATGTCTACTCCTGAGCTCTCATTCCCTTTGTACAAGGAGTAAAGTTTAAAGAGTCTGATCATCATAAGAGAATTAGAGGGGAACTGCCATACTTTCATTAATTTTCACCAACACTTAGGCCGTATTTCTTAAACAGTGTAAACCTAGGATACCATATTGTTAGTTAGCTAGACACAAATAAATGTATTTCATAAACGCATCTGACGCGGTTCTGTGTATGGCTAGGATGCTCCCATGGGGTAATCCTAGCCATACACAGAACTGTGTCAGATGCGTTTATGAAGTCCATTTGTGTGTGTCTAGCTAACTAACAATATGGTCTCTTAGGTTTACACTGTTTAAGAAATCGGGCCTTAGTGAGTCATTGCTAGAGCTCTAGAATTCATCAAACAAGGTTTATATTTTTAGGCCAAAAATGACTGTTAAGTCGTAAGTAACAATATGCGCGATAGATCTCTATTAGGTGACATCTCAATAATTCTACTATATATTTTTTTATATCCTAGATCCTTTCAGTAAATGCCTACAGCATTCAGAGTATTGTATTGTTGTTTATGACTTCATTAGTGGCGTGACCCTGAACGCGACTGGACATAGCAAAGATTCTGCCCTTAACCATGCACCACCTATCGTTTGATCTGTTTCTTTTACTATACAGTTTACTAACATCCCAGGACTTAATTTTAATCTGTCGTCTGTGTAACGGCACTTGAGTGCATCCCTCCTTAACCTCCTTCTCTCTGTAGCCCAACTGTCTGGCTGTTCATGATACCCATGGAGATGTTCTTGCCGAACTCGGTAATAGATTTGAGCAGGAAATTGTAGTAGTTAATAAAAGAATCTCATTGGCAATGGCCCATCTCAAGAGATTTAAAGTGTCACTACTTTAGGCATTTTGAAGACTCCACGAAGATGTTGTAAAAGCAAGAAATTGCTGAAGAAAATGAAATGGCTTCATCAGGAAACTAAGGTATCTGACGGCATAAGCCACATCACCCATGAAATCTTCCATTATGAATTTCGATAATACTAACTTGACTGATGTACGAAGCCACTATTGTATATTGGTGAGCTTTGTTGTGGATGTAAGTGTATTGAACTTATGACGATTTTAAATCATATCTGCAACAAGCACTCAGAAACGCACTCACATTATTCAGTTTTGAATAAGAGAGTGACACTTTCTATCGACACACTAATCAGCATATTTCTGTCTTATTCTATCATAGTGCTTATTTCTTCATTCGAACCCGAGCGCTGTTAAGTAAGCTGAAGATTATTTTATTAAATTTTCCCATTTTTGCACTGACATCATTTACTCTGCTTGTATTGGTTTCTGGGTTGCTTTTTCATGCCATTTATGATATTCTAATGGCTTCACCCAGCATTGCAAGCAAAAAGACAACGTACTAGAAGCTGCTTGTTCATAAAAGCTATATGCTCTTAGCATGCCATTAACAAATAAAATTTCCCTATTTTTGGCTTTCGTTTTTACTATAGTTGTCATGGCGAAATTATTATAAAAAAGTCGCTCCAACTTCGAGGCCTTGCAAAGACATCACAACTAAATTAAATTAAAAATTGATAGCACTGAAAGACTTGATATAAACACTCGTTTTCGTCTCAGGCGGCACCAAAGCATCTCACTCTGGGAGATATTTTTCAGAATGTCTTGATGAGGTTGAAGGGAAAACAAAAATCGTTAATTGGTTGAACATGGAGTGGCCGTTGTTTCAAGAAGTACAAAAAACCTCGCCTTTGAAGGTGTTCTTGAATACACAGCTTAAGGTAAAACCACTTGGTATACTTCAGAGGAAGCTGGCAGCCGTCAATATAGGATTTCAAAAATTCACGCTTGAAGACAAGTTTAATGGCTTTGTGAGAACGTTATAAACACAAGGAAACGTACAAAACATTTAATGGGGAACATCATTAAACTAACCGTTTCCTCTACAAAGGCTGAACATATCGATTTGAATATTTTTATGATGGCTTACGAAGTTGCTTAAACAGAGAGAGAGGAAATAAAAGCGGTAGAATATGTGCGTTTGCTTCAGATATAGCCACTCTGCTAGCTTAAGAGGGATAAGATGTTATGACTGAATAAAAATCTTTCAGTATTATTAATTTTCTTATTTATACCTTAATAATATGGTATATGCTTTCCACGTAGAGTTCCAGTGTTTACTAAGTACATTTCTTAAGGAATGCACAAGACGCAGTAGCAAAGGAAAAGGAAGAGTGGCTATTATGATGATTAACGCTCTAAATACTTATAAATACAATGATATATTCTGGGAAATTCATTAGATAGATAAATAGATAAATAGATTGATAGATAGATAGATAGATAGATAGATAGATAAATAGATAGATAGATAGATAGAGAGATAGATAGATAGATAGATTGATAGATAGATAGATAGATAGATAGATAGATAGATAGATAGATAGAGATATAGAGTGATTGACAGAGAAAATGAGATAAACAGCTAAATGAATAGATTAATCGATAGATAGATAGATAGATAGATATATAGAGTGATTGACAGAGAAAATGAGATAAACAGCTAAATGAATAGATTAATCGATAGATAGATAGATAGATAGATAGATAGATAGATAGATAGATAGATAGATAGATAGATAGATAGATAGATAGATAGATAGATAGATAAATAGATAGATAGATAGTTAGATAGATAGGTAGGTAGGTAGATGGAGAGAGAGGAGAGAGAGAGAGAGAGAGAGAGAGAGAGAGAGAGAGAGAGAGAGAGAGAGAGAGAGAGCCAACAGAATGCAGTCTCAAATGTTGACTTAGCCCCTAAAGACATCATTATTGCTGAATAAGCCATAGAAAGGTGTAACAGTAACAATAAATTATTAAACAAAGACACACTCGCACACAAAGAATAAGAACACAAATTATACATATATGGTTTATACTAATAGATAGATACTCCAGTACATATAACATGTCATTGCGCTAATATAAAGTATTCTATTGTAGTTTTGTGCATTCAGCACATCATGAGGTGCACATGAGCTATCCAGCAAGAATCATATGAACAAGCAGCGAAATAATTAGTTTCTCTTGCCATTAACTTCCTTAATTACATATGAAAGAAAAAACGTGTTTTTTTCATTTTTTTTTATTTGAGAGGGGCGTTATTAGGGCTGATGAATTCTTAGAGGAGGTAAATATTTTAGAGGAATCGATCAAATTTACAATGAGTTAAGAATAAAATGGGTAGATTCCTTTAATAGATACAAGTGCAATAAAGGAGAGCAATGACTACATCTCAGAAACTATACAAAAAGGCTACCCACTCAAAAGACTTATATCCATTACTACTCAGAGTACTTATTATTATTATTATTATTATTATTATTATTATTATTATTATTATTATTATTATTATTATTATTATTATTATTATTATTATTATTATTATTATTGTTATTATTATTATTTATTATTATTATTATTATTATTATTATTATTATTATTATTATTATTATTATTATTATTATTATTATTATAATTATTATTATTATTATTATTATTATTATTATTATTATTATTATTATCTATAGGAAAATAGCAATAGTAGTAGTAGTAGTAGTAGTAGTAGTAGTAGTAGTAGTAGTAGTAGTAGTAGTAGTAGTAGTTGCTGTCGTTGTTGTTGTTTTTAGTTCTTGCTGGTGGTGTTATAAATGTAAACTCTTTACATTGTTCTAATCCCTAAAGATCTAAGAATTAATTAAACATATATTTGATCATGCAGTCAAACTGAAATAATAATATATATTTTTTTTTTGCTATGAATTTTCTCCAGGTGTGTCCTTCGTGCTGTTTAGATGATATTGGTTAGGCAATTTCCAGGAACTCTTCCATCCGGTTTGGATATAAGGGCTGAGAAAAAAGTCAAATATTGGCGTTATTTTTACTGGACATTTACATTTAACAACTACATCACTTATCACACCATCAATATTCCATTATCATTCTCTCATAATGATCGCCGATTTTTCTGGTGTTTGTAATTGGAACACTCCTGGATGGCAATACATTTTCCCTTGATTAACCCCAAACTTCAGATACATTAAATCAGTGAACTACTGGGTGAGGCCAGAGTTTAATATCCAGTGAGTTATTGAAAGGTTGGTCACCATTTGTCCACGCCGCAAGGATATGTTTTATTGGATAATGTTTTAGCAGCTTTCATCCGCAATTTATATATTTTTGCGCTTTTACTTGATAATAGATGAGTGCAGCACTTGTGCATTAAATAAATTTATAACCGTCATGCTCAATAACTGATGTCAATGATTTTTTTTTCTTCAGCAAATTCATCAACCTATACGGAGAATTCCAAAATTATCATTATACACGCTCTTCTATAATGACGAGAGCTCGTCAAAGCAATATTACTAATGGAAAAGAAAAATTCTTTGCCTTAATTTATCAGTGGCCAATTAGTGACAGCTTCAATCTGATTGAAATCATTATCCTAACATTTCGATCCAAAAGCACTATAAATCAAATGACTTTGTCCGCTAAGTAAGTTATTTTGGGACTTTATTCATTAAGAACATAATTTATATCATAATAACTATGTAAAAAAAATAAAAAATAACCTGACGCACTCACACTATGAATAACTTGTAATCTTATGAGGTAATATCTTCCTTATCTTTCATTTCATTGATATAGTCTGCTGAATTTATCCGAATTCATCCGATGAATGAACCCAGAACATTTCCACGTTAATTTGCATTTGCTAACTCTATTAGTTAAAGCTCAATTTAAATAATTCAATGAGGTCATTTGTATAAGGGATTGTTAATTGCCCTAAATATACACTGCTAAGACAGAGTTAGTTATTTTACAACTTATAAAATTTACCAGAAATGTTATCAAATGAAACTAATATTTGATGGGTTGCATCTGTTTGATTAGAAATGTGAGCCCTTGATGTTATTTACATTGAGTTCGGTCTTCTATAATGTACTCATTTGTGTTGCTGAGCTTATTTGATAAATGACAGTCACAAACGAAAGCAATTTATAGAAAATCTGCAGATATTTTCCACCACTTACATTGGTATGAAAATTCCCAATTTTACGCACTGAAAATAAAAAGCTCTCTTAAAAAAGTTTTTTGTT
This sequence comes from Halocaridina rubra, assembly GCA_037179515.1. Taxonomy (NCBI): domain Eukaryota; kingdom Metazoa; phylum Arthropoda; class Malacostraca; order Decapoda; family Atyidae; genus Halocaridina; species Halocaridina rubra. The sequence continues at coordinate 40,658 of JAXCGZ010013907.1, read as the reverse complement.
TATTTATTTTCTTTGCTGTATAAAGGCTGAGTGGAAAAAGAGTGGCATAGGAAAAGTGTTCCTTCCCCCTCATAGAAAAAAGTATGTTTGGTATATGTATAAACCTTTTGAGGCCACGATTTCAATTTTTCCATTTTATCATAGACCAAATGTTGAAGTATTCTGACAGAACTACAGTGTATTTTACATGATAAGTAATGGCTTATTAATGTGTAATCTACAAGCACAAGGAAAATTGCGTCTAATTATGGATGAACAGTATCATGAAATACTAAAGTGCTGGATCATCCCGCTCAAGGGTGAAATGAACATGGAATTTATGCACTACTCGGATTAGAGTTACGACTTTTTTTTTTATTTATAAGTGAAGTTTGAAAAGTGCTTGACTACTCTGACAATGCTAAATAGTGCTATGATTATTGTTAAAGTATCATACACATATGAAGGTTTTGAACAGAATGGTAAGGCTGGAAATAGTATATAAGGATAAAAAATAATTTATAAATGACAAAATAAAATGAATTTTTTTTTCTAAGGGGTTAAAATTTGATTCGCAATATACTCATCAGTCAATGTATCAATCGGTTTTATTATTTTATTCTTCACAGTACCTTAGACTTAGATAAATTTTCAACATCGTTCATTGTTACTAAATTATTATTTCGAATACAATGATACTAGTTTAGCATTACTCAGCTCACGGCATGGTTACACTAATGCAATTTTAAATGAGCCAAAATTACTCTTAGTAATCACAATGATAGCATTCCTTTAAAAAAATGTTCTTACACATGAAATGTAACCTTTATATCACTTACTTTTCAGTCCATACAGTACAAACAACATCAACCTTTGGAGGAAAACATCACATGGATTATCAGAACTGAATTTCATCTGTATCTACATTGTCAATCACCAGTTGATCAGGATATTGGCTGCACTTCACCCTCCCCCCTCTTTTAACACCACTTATGAGCTCAAGAGCCATTAAGTGACTGTTCCCTTTGCTTGTTTCATTATCCTATCATGTAAAAAGTCTTCAATTAATTATTTATTTTGTATTTTTTATTTTCAAATAACCATTGCTCATTTTTCTATACACACACGACTCGTGGTTACTTTGATGCACGCTGCGCCATATATGGGGGGGGGGATTAGGACATTCTCTTAATTATATTTCTTACGCTTTCTTCGTGAACAAAAAATAAATGACATTTCTTTTTACTCATCGTTCCAAATAATAAGGAAGGAATATATATTAAAAAGGAATTTTTGCCAGACACTTCACTTGCATAGGCATAAAAACTCCAATTTCTACTACAATGTATTCCAGGAACGTGAGAAACCCCACTGAAAATGGTGGGGGTTATATTTGAGTAAATAAAACAAATAAAATTATATATTCTTTGGTAGATATTCATAGTTTGAAATCTTTTGCTATTTATATATTCTTGCATGATATTTATATGATTTACTCGATATTACACAGATGCTACATTTCTTGACATATGCAATATCTTCTTTATTTTAATGAAAACAAACCTAAAGGATTTGCAAATTTTGAAATAGTAAGATGAGACACGCTCTTAATATGAGATTGAGGTTTATTTAAGTTACTTTAGGTAGGTTAGGTGACTGTTAGATATACTTGGGTTATTCTTCCCTAACCTAACCAACCCTAACCTGGCAAAACCTAACCTAATCTCTGTCCTAGATTAAGCATTTAAAACCTGTATCAGTTACTTATTCTGAGACTGTACATTTTTTAAAACACCTCTTAATGCTATCAACATGCTAGGAATCCGAATAGCCTCTAACTTGTCTTGAAAGAATCACATTACCCCAATTTCTAAATCCGCACCCAAAAAATTGGGGGCTCTGTTTCGTTTTTGTCATTACATAAACTCTTTACAGATACTTGCAATCTATAAAGGCCTTATCCGTCCCTACTTGGAATACTGCTCACATATCTTGGGTGCCTCCTCTTTTACTTGTCTCCTTAATAGGGTTGACTCTAAGGAAGTCAGGCTCATTAATGACCCATCTCTAACTTCTAATCTGGATTCTCTTTCTCTTCGCCGTAAGGCATCATCCCCATCTCTTTTCTATCGCTACTACTTCCATCGCCGCTCCGATGAGTTGGCGAGTTGCAGCCCTCCCTCACTGCCGAGGACACGTAACACTTGCCAAAATGCCTCATCTCCCAGGTACTGTGTGGAGATTTGTAGCTCGCGAATTGGTCAATGCAGAGACTGCTTCTTCCCATCTTTCTCAAGAGTCTGGTACTCTCATCCTCCTTTTGTCTTTCCTAATTCCTATATTCTATCTTCCATCTCAGAGCGTAATCCTGCCATATCTCTAGATCTCAGTACTCTGACTATTCTTTCTGTGTGTCCTTTTCCTTCATGTTTCATAGCCTCACCTCTGCCTTGTCCATGACCTTTTTTAATGTCTTCATTCCTCGTGCCCTGGCAGTTATTGATGAGGGCAGTTTTTGGCTTGTCGCATGACTGAAGTCTTGCTGAAGCCAGAATCTGAAACTGTAACAAGTCGTGAAGAGAAACATGAGAAGCTAGAGGTCAAGGGTGAAATAGAATACTCTACCAGTTGTTTATCTGGGTGAGGTAAACGGATCCATAGGGCTTAGCACCTGGCTGGATCCATAGGGCTTAGCACCTGGCTGGATCCATAGGGCTTAGCACCTAGCTGAACCCAGGTGCTTTAGCACCTGGGCTTAGCCACCCGGTGTCAAGTGCCTCAAGAGTGTGGGAAAGACCCAGAATTCGGCCCTGCCCAAAACCACAAGTAACCCTATATGCCCTAGAGGGATACCCAATAGCCACGCATTGACCTAAAACTCTTCCGTTCTATAGGCCAGCTGAAATAGCCCATCCCCCAAGAGGAGGGACCTCTCTTTGAACCTGAAGGCAATTGGCAGAAGTAGATTTAGCGACACACCCTGCCCTTTGGGGTATTTCAAGCATCCCCATGGCAGCCAGAGAAGCAGTCAGAGAGCGACAGTTATTCAGAATAGTACCAGGGGCACGAATAGATCAAAGATTTTGATAGTCATAGGGTGGGTGGCATTGAGGCGTCGAAGATGTTAGAATATATTAAGATCAAGGAACCACCGCTTGTCCATTCTTACCTTGCTCCCCGTCTTCTGATTAAAAGTAACGTAGAGACCAGTAACGCTACGTCAAAGTGGTGTCATCAAGAGGGATAACATCACGTCAACTGGTGACACGCTGTGGGATGGTAACCAACTTCACATCAAACTGGGGGCAGCGGTGGAATAACCTCACGTCAACTGGTGGAAAGCGGTGGGATGACTCACGTCAAACTGGTGGCAGCGCAGTACGGATCAGACGCCTGGAAAACATACGAAGAGACTCTCATATCAGAAGAAACCAGTGCGAAGAAAAGAAAATAAGAATGACAAACGCAGAAATCCAATATCTCCCAATTCAAGAAATTAGTGACGAGACCAAACACCGGAGAATTCTCGAACTGGAGGAGCACTTGCGGCGCCTACAAACTTCTGCCGACGCCGCTCCGTCGAGAAGGAACTTGGTTAACTCCGACAGAGAAACCAACGCCTCAAACATCGACGAACAGCCTGCCGCTTCGAGCCCCGTGGTGACACAGGGAACGCAGCAGGACAAGCCCCCACCCCGTGCCCTGGCTGTAAAGGCACCTCAAGTCAAAGATTCACCTCTATACTTCGAGGGCGCAAACGTAAAAGACCTCGAATGTCCGTCCATAATTCCCGCGGCCAACTTCCTGAAATACTTGGGTCTGCGGATGAGAAGTGACGAGTGGTCAAACGGAGAATATTATGAAACTTTTAAGGAACTATTCCTAAGATATTTCTTAGTAAGCCGAAGTGTGACCGGAGCTTTGAGTGAAAAAGCCCCTTGCCAAAAGTACATGTCGCCGGATCCAGCCAAGAAGATGGTGATTCGTCGACTCTACACGAGTGAAGAAAGGAGAATCCCCTCCCTCCTTGCCTTCTGCCATGAAGTTCTTTAGGACCACCTCCTTAAAATAGCTAAGTACTTGTGATCTGTATCCAGTGAGTAATGGGACAATCAGTGAAAGAAATTGAGGTCGGTGGATGCCGCCATTTTATCTTGTAGTTATGCTTTGACTCAGCCAACCCGCCTATGAGGGGTGTGGCTCCTAGAATATTAATAAAAATAGAATTTCTGTACCCATTACTAACATGGATAATTTGTACTAATAGCTATAAGAAGTAAAGTTCATTTTTGTTATTATTTGAATAATATAAAGTAATTGCATTTAAAGGGTGTTCCATTTATTTGTATTAAGGCCTAAATTGAATTTTAAGAACGCGAATGTATTGATTTTAATTGAAAATTTAATGTACGTGCAATCACTATTACAGTATATTAATTTCTTAAGCATAAGAATTATAGTGAGAAATATACTTGAATATGCTTTTTAGTTTTTTTCATAGAACACGTGTGATTTCCAAGAAAGGAATGCGGAAGTGACCAATCGATCTCCCAACCTCGTTATTATAAATATATAGTAATTGTACTGATCTTTGATATTTAAAGTACGTTAAAGTCATTTTTATATTAATCTCTTAAAGTGTAATATTTTGGGGTGAGAAAAAATTTAACAGAGATGACAGATCGTTCTTTTAATGTTATTATGATGAAGAGATTAATATTAACATACGTATGTGGCATTTCTTTTGGAAGAATAAGAAATTTTGTGTTATTGTTTAGAGATGAGTGTTTTAATTTCGCGCTACGCAGGCGAAAGTAAAAGTAAATTCGAGTGAATTTGTGCTGTCCTGGAATAGGTGAGGTTTTTCAGTGTCACCTAAACGTAGCTTCAAGGGAGTAGAATGTTTGTTTGTTTGTTCGTTAGAATGGGACCTAGGACTGGTGAGGCAGTCATGCGACCGCACGGCCCAACCGAGATTTCACCTTTACACTTCTTCAGAGTGGTAGGAGAAGGGAAACCAACGTTGTAAATAGAAGGGAAGTATGCAAAGAAGAAGGGAATGCAAGTTGAAAGTGATGCAGCGAGTGAGGCAGAGAATGAGTATGAATGACTGAGGGTATAATGGGGGGGTTGCTCTAGGGAGTGAAATCGCGGAAAGCACCGTTAGGAAGCATGATTGGGGGAGTCTGCGAGGTGGTTCCCCTGCTCTGCCGGGTCCTTCTGCATGCCATATCAGAGCATTTTAATGGGAGGTGATACGCTGTTGCAATAGCTATTGGGGGATATTTTTTAGAAAATGATTCCCCACCTGCCCAGATATGGTTGAGATGCCAAGTTTGTTTTATTTTTGTTTCGTCCCCTACTCCGCCAATGAGATTATTATTCGATTTCCGAAGATTCCAAGATAGATGTTAACATAAGAACATAAGAATAGAGGACACTGCAACATGCCTACTGGCACACACGAGGCAGCTCCATTTTTGAATGGTATTTTCAGCATGTCTAACCTATTCTATTCTACTCATTTATTCTATTTTTCTTTTTATGATTTTTCTAATAAGCACTAACCTATTCATACCCACCCTACCTCTGTCATATATCTATCTAATCTACATTCGAAGGTGTCTAAGGTATTGGCATTTACTATCCTACTAGGAAGCCTGTTCCATGCATCAGCTACTCTATTACCAAACCAATTTTTACCAATTTCCCTTCTGAACCTAAATTTATCAAGCTTAAATCCATTATTACGAGTTCTGGTTTGATCATGAATTTTTAAAACTTTATTAATATCTCCCTTGTTAATCCCTTTAAACCATTTATACACTTCAATCATATCCCCCCTAACTCTTCGCCTCTCTAGAGAATGTAGATTAAGTTTTTTTAATCTGTCCTCATATGGTAGATTTCTGATATTGTGTATCATCTTGGTCATTCTTCGCTGCACTCTCTCCAAGGATTCAATTTCCATCCTATAATAGGGTGACCAGAATTGCACAGCATAATCTAAATGGGGCCTAACTAATGCAAGATAGAACTGCAAAATAACTTTTTCCGTCCTATTGCTAACACTTCTTGAGATAAATCCTAAAATTCTGTTTGCTTTATTTCTGACTGCTGTGCATTGCTCTCTTGGCTTAAGACTACTACTCACAAGAACTCCCAAATCCCTTTCACATGGAGAACTCATGATTTCATGGTTATTTAGCTTATAACTAGTATTGTCTTTTATAGTACCCATTTTAACTACTTTACATTTTTCAACATTAAATTCCATTTGCCATTTGTCCGACCATTCAGATAATCTGTTTAGATCTTCCTGTAAAGCATGAATGTCTTCTTTTCCATTTATAATTCTACCTATTTTAGTGTCGTCTGCGAATTTACTTAGGTTACTACTGATATCCGAATCCAGATGATTTAGATATACGATGAATAATAGGGGACCCAGTACCGAGCCTTGTGGTACCCCGCTAGTAACCGAGCCCCACTCCGATTTCTCTCCATTTATGCAAACCCTCTGTTTTCTGTCTTTTAACCATTGTTTGATCCATCTGAGAACAGCTCCTCCTATACCATGAGCTTCCAGCTTTTTAACTAATCTTTTGTGAGGAACTCTATCAAAAGCTTTGCTAAAATCTTGATATATTGTATCATATTCTTTGCCACAATTTACTGCCTCGTAAACTTCTGAATAATAAGACAGTAAGTTTGTAAGGCACGAAAAACCCTTAAGAAACCCGTGTTGTGAAAGTTTTATCAGTCTATGTAATTCTAGATGTGCCCTTATTTTATTTGCAATTATGGATTCTAGAATCTTACCCACTGTTGAGGTTAAACTTACCGGCCTATAATTATTCTTTTTAACTCGTTCTCCTTTTTTAAATATTGGTACAACATCTGCCAATTTCCACTCCATGGGTACCGTTCCTAATTTTATTGAATTATTAAATAATGCAGTTAGAGGACAACTAAGCTCTTCCTTGCATTCCTTTAATATTCTAGCATATATTCCATCAGGTCCAGGAGATTTATGAGCCTTTAATTTATCTATATCTTTTATTACCTCCTCTCTCGTAATATTTATTGATCTAAGTATATTATCGGGACTGTCTCTGTAAATGGATTCTACTTCAGGAATATTTTCCAAGTTTTCATTAGTAAATACAGATAAGAAATAATCATTTAAACATGTACACATCACTTTATCGTCATCTGTGATATGGCCATTGGCTACTTCAATTGGTCAGACTTTTTCCTTAAATTTTGTTTGATAATGTTGATAAAACCCTTTAGGATTTTTATTAGCTTCTCCTGCTATTCTAATTTCGTATTTTCTTTTTGACTCTCTATCTTTTTAAGTTCCCTGTTTAACTGTATATATTGCTGCCTCACCTGCTCTTCACCTCTTTTTAGTTTCCTGTATATTCCTCTTTTAATACCTATAAGATTCTTTATTCTATTGTTCATCCATTTAGGGTCATTTTTTCTTGATCTGCAATGTTTCATGGGAATATAGTCTCTCTGACTATTCTTAAGAGTCATGACAAAATTGTTATATTCCTCATCCAAATTTATATTAACTGACGGACTGCTGTTCTTTCCTGTGAGAGAATTTAATGTATTGATCTTATCTTGTGATAATCCTTGGCATGTGGTACTCAATTTTCGGGGTAATCTGATACCTGCGACCTGACCTGCTGGATTAACTACCCACATCTGTACCCCCAGAAATCCCTTCCCATACCTCATTAGATAATTTAGTTTTTAAGCCCTCAAAATCTCCTGCTCTAAAGTTTGGAACAATATTCTTATTTTCCTTTCTAGTTTCCTTGAAAATTATGTTAAATCTAATGGAATCATGGTCACTGTTGCCCAATGGTTCACCAACTTCTAAATTTGTAACCATATTCTCTCTATTACTAAGAACTAAATCTAGTATATTCACTCCCCGTGTTGCTTCAAGTACATGCTGAGAAAGGAAATTGTCTTCTACTACTTCCAAAATCTCCTTAGACTTACTATCACCTGTTATGGTTTCCCAGTTAATATTTCTAAAATTAAAATCGCCTACAATGCAAACTCTATTTGACCTGGTCACTTTAGAAATTTCATCGTATATAACTTGCGACTTTATATTATCTTGATCAGGTGGTCTGTAGACTACTCCTACAACTAGACTTTCTATATTATTTTTAATTTCAACCAATAAGGTTTCTGAATTTAGATTTGTCTTAATTCCAGACTTAATGCAGCTTCTGAGGCTATCTTTAATATACATAATTACCCCTCCCCCTCTTCTATCTGCACTGCGATCCGCATTATAAAGTCTATATCGTGTAATTATGTACTCAGCTTTAAGGTGTTTGCTTTCTAAATTAATCCAACGTTCACTAATGCATATTATATCCGGTCTCTCACTACATACTATGGCTCTCAGTTCTTCTATCTTGTTACCTAAACTACGGCTATTTGTATAATATACTTTTAAACTTTCTCTAGCTTTACCCTTCTTGTGGCTATTCTTTTTGTTAATATTTGTTCTATGTAACAAATGGTTATTATCCTTAGACTCCCAGTTATTTGACCCAATATTTACTGAACCCTTACTGACTAATTTCTCTGCACAAGTATTATTCATTTCATTATTTGTATCTAACAAAACCCCCCTACCTCTCTGTCTATCATACCAGCCAATACCGAGACACCTGAATTAGAAAGATGCACTCCATCCCTTGCATACATATGCTTACGACTAGTGAAGTGATCCCACCCGTTTATAAAACCTATATTATTCTCCCGACAGAAGACTTCCATCCTAGCATTTACTCCTATAGCTCGAGACCACCACTCTGAACTTTGGCTAAGCCTAGGGAGAATACCACACATCACAGGAACTGCACCCCTTTTCCTGATCTTATCCAGGGCTTGTCTATACAACCTAATCAGCTCCTCACTTCTACCATCCTGCACATCATTTACACCAGCTATCAAACAAACAACATCTTTTTTCTCAATCCAGCTATTTATTGACTCACCCACCTTCTTCATACCTGCTCCAGGGAAAAAATATTTTCCTCTAACTCTATGCCTGAGTTTCCTGTCTACATATCTGCATAGTGAATCCCCTACAATTACCAGAGAACGAGACTTATCCGGAGGATGGGTTACTCCGACCTTGGGAGACTTACCTAGGCTCTTGACCTGAGAGCTTTTCCCACTTCCATTTCTACGATCGCTAGTACACCTATCTGACTCTATGGGTCCTGAAGAATTACTGCCGCTACTGTCACATTCATCTCTAAGTGAACTAAATGAATTAGCAACTTGTAGTCGAAAAGTATCATTTTTCTTAAGAATCATCTTCGTTGAACCCTTGTTCACAACTTTCCAGTCGTCTTCACTATTCAATTGTCCCTTCCTGGTTAACACCTCTACCTTACCTCTCAGATCCCTGTTCTCCTCTGCTAAGGATCTTACCTCCTGCCTGACTGCGGCCAACTCATTTCTTAAATTAAAAATGAGTTTGCTTGCGTCAGACGAGGACAAATAAGAACATAAGAACATAAGAATAGAGGACACTGCAACATGCCTACTGGCACACACGAGGCAGCTCCAATTTTTTAATTGTATTTTCAGCTTGTCTAACCTATTCTATTCTACTCTACTTATTTATTTTATTTTTCTGTTTATGATTTTTCTAATAAGCACCAACCTATTCATACCCACCCTACCTCTGTCATATGTCTATCTAATCTACATTTGAAGGTGTCTAAGGTATTGGCATTTACTATCCTACTAGGAAGCTTGTTCCATGCATCAGCTACTCTATTACCAAACCAATTTTTACCAATTTCCCTTTTGAACCTAAATTTATCAAGCTTAAATCCATTATTACGAGTTCTGGTTTGATCATGAATTTTTAAAACTTTATTAATATCTCCCTTGTTAATCCCTTTAAACCATTTATACACTTCAATCATATCCCCCCTAACTCTTCGCCTCTCTAGAGAATGTAGATTAAGTTTTTTTAATCTGTCCTCATATGGTAGATTTCTGATATTGTGTATCATCTTGGTCATTCGTCGCTGCACTCTCTCCAAGGATTCAATTTCCATTCTATAATAGGGTGACCAGAATTGCACAGCATAATCTAAATGGGGCCTAACTAATGCAAGATAGAGCTGCAAAATAACTTTTTCCGTCCTATTGCTAACGCTTCTTGAGATAAATCCTAAAATTCTGTTTGCTTTATTTCTGACTGCTGTGCATTGCCCTCTTGGCTTAAGACTACTACTCACAAGAACTCCCAAATCCCTTTCACACTGAGAACTCATGATTTCATGGTTATTTAGCTTATAACTAGTATTGTCTTTTTTAGTACCCATTTTAACTACTTTACATTTTTCAACATTAAATTCCATTTGCCATTTGTCCGACCATTCAGATAATCTATTTAGATCTTCCTATAAAGCATGAATGTCTTCTTTTCCATTTATAGTTCTACCTATTTTAGTGTCGTCTGCGAATTTACTTAGGTTACTACTGATATCCGAATCCAGATGATTTAGATATACGATGAATAATAGGGGACCCAGTACCGAGCCTTGTGGTACCCCGCTAGTAACCGAGCCCCACTCTGATTTCTCTCCATTTATGCAAACCCTCTGTTTTTTGTCTTTTAACCATTGTTTGATCCATCTGAGAACAGCTCCTCCTATACCATGTGCTTCCAGCTTTTTAACTAATCTTTTGTGAGGAACTCTATCAAAAGCTTTGCTAAAATCTAGATATATTGTATCATATTCTTTGCCACAATCTACTGCCTCGTAAACTTCTGAATAAAAAGACAGTAAGTTTGTAAGGCACGAAAAACCCTTAAGAAACCCGTGTTGTGAAAGTTTTATCAGTCTGTGTAATTCTAGATGTGCCCTTATTTTATTTGCAATTATGGATTCTAGAATCTTACCCACTGTTGACGTTAAGCTTACCCGCCTATAATTATTCTTTTTAACTCGTTCTCCTTTTTTAAATATTGGTACCGCATCTGCCAATTTCCACTCCATTCCCAGCACAGCCAAAAACAGCACCAACAACGACACCACCACCAACACCACTACTACTAACACCACCAGCACAAAGAACACCACCACTCTCCATTGTACTAAGTATGGTCAAGACTAGAGCTACTGGAAGCACGTCCTCACTGGATGAAGCCAGGAACTAAAATGAATAAAGGACGTGAATCTATGAATGATTCTTTATTTTTTTTGCTAGCTGCAGTATATTCATTATTTGTCTGAAGAGATATGTTAGATTGATAAAATAAAAAAAACTTTGCGAGTTTTAGCCATGATAATGTTTATCAAAATTATTTAAGCTTGGTCATAAAGAAAGAGTGTGAGCTGACACGAAATGACAACAAGAATGTCACCCAGCCGTTTCCCGTATTTGAGAGAGCAGAAGAATATATATATTTTCTATATTAATTGTTCATGTACAACTCCTTACGAGATTATGAAACTTAAGCAAAATGGATTCTTTAATGTTGCCAATGAAATATACTTTTTATTTCTATTATTTCATACACAGAGACAGACTATATTGTCCCAAATTTCCATTTTTGTTATATAATTCTTTTTGTATTGAAGAAATCTTTAAAATCTTAATCCCTTGGATCTAATATAATTAAAGAGTTTTCTAAAAGATTTTCTAGAGATAATTATGGTTAATCCCTATCATTGTCATGAATTTAAGATTACAATTGAGCTAATTAAGATAATTGAGATTCTCAGAGATTATATGTTGAGATTTAAATTTAAAATGAATAATACTTAAGTCCTTTTTAAGACGTTTGTTACGAAAAGGATATTTGTACTTTTGTTGATAGTAGTAGAGATATTGTCACATATGATTTTAATATTTTGCTTTAATTTTATCAGAGATATGTTGCCTTATAGAGAATGTGTGCTTCGACTCAGCCCTCTGATTTATAGCATGGAAAAAAAGAAGAGATTGCCATTATAGACAAGGATGTGTATGCTATTTCAGTAAAGTCCTTTGCTATTAAACAGAAAGGAATGGATTTATGCTTTGATGTTTCTGCAGTTGTACACTAAGTTCTTTTGCTTTTGTTTGTGTTAATTGGAAAATAAAAAATGGCCCTCTGGCAATAAACGTAAAACTCTATCACTAGTCATTGCTCACGTTTGTTCACTTTCATTTGTTTATTATTCTTTTATTATGTAGAGATACTCCGCGACAATTTATTTTTTATTTCAGTGCATGTAAAGGAAGGAAGCCCGTCTCACCTGACCAAGTGGGTGGATACCGCAACGTATTTCACTGTCGCCCAGTCTCTCTCTCTCTCTCTCTCTCTCTCTCTCTCTCTCTCTCTCTCTCTCTCTCTCTCTCTCTCTCTCTCTCTCTCTCTCTCTCTCCTACCTTTCACTCTACTCTGAGACTGACAGGGGCCCCTTCCGATGCTACGAGAATGCTGCCGTCTTTGATTCTTTTTTTGTTTTGTTTTTTCCAGCGAAGCTAGGCGATACTTGTGCCTACATTTAATTTCAGTTGATAAATTGTTGCATACTGTTATTGTATAAATACTGATAAGACATCGGTAGTACCGACTTTTGCATAAATATTTTTGCCACATGTCGCAACTGTTTGGAGAATAGACAAAACTCCCATTGACAAATTGGGGAGCCCGAAAGTTGCCGTTTATGCTCTATATATATATATATATATATATATATATATATATATATATATATATATATATATATATATATATATATATATATATATATATATATATATATATATATATATATATATATATATATATATATATATATAATGACAGCAGGAATTCAAATAGTAAAAGAGACTGTTTTAGAATGAGCATTACTATGATATATAAGTATAGAACTCTATTCTTACTTCTGAATGCCAGTCTCCATTGTATATATATGGCTGTTCCTGATTTAGTATTTTTATTTCATTTTTTTTATTATTTTTATTATGATCATGATTATTAGAAATGTTATTATTATGTTGACTGTTATTGTTGCTATCTCTCAATGACCTTTTGCTAATTATTATTTTTGAAATGCAATCAGCAGTAACCTGATGATTGGTATCTTTTATCTGAATTCATGCTTGATATTATTGTAGCCACTACTAATAAGAACATTTCTTTAGTGGCTTTTCTCAGTATTTAATAATTGTTCTTTTTGATATCTATAGTAGAGTAGTGTTATGTATCAGTTTTTCAGCTAAGTCCTAAGTATCTTGGAATAATAATCTAGTTGTGTAGACACATACCTTCCATTACCACCCTATTGCTAGGCAGCCCCGACCTGCAAGTTCTAAAAGTCTTTAGATTTTGTTATCTCTCGAACAAGTCCCTGTTGCCCATTGAATAGAAATTGCAAGCACTTGTAGTTGCAGGGGAGGCGAAGTATAGCCTCAGATTACCGACGTATGGCCATTGTTGGTACCCCGAAGTCATAGGGAACCTTTCTTACAACTGTAGTAGTGACATAGGTTCAAATTTTTATCCCGAGATCTGCTTCGAAGGTACGTGTGTATTGCAGTACTGAAGAGAAATCACTGTGACGTTGCAGGTCTCCTACAGGTTGGTCTTAGTCAAGATCGGCCCAAAGGTAGGACGAAAAAGCCAGGCTGGTGGGGTTCGGAAGAAGCATCGATCGCTTCCTTTTTGTCTTGCCAATCTTAGGAAGAAGATAATTTGTGGTAGTGTACGAACCTGGGCTTGCAGTGAAGACGGCGGGGGAGTGAAAAGGAGAGGACACATGGCAACCGTTGTATAACGCCTAGCAAGAATTTCATGAGCAAGGGAGAGGAAACAGAAGTCTTTTTAAAACATATTAATAACACCATTAGAAGCCACGTAAACGAATTGATGAGATCCCAGAAAAAAGGGAATCTCCATGCATGTCCTAACTTTAGTGAAAAGAGAGAGGGAACAGAAGTCTTTTTAAACATCTTAATAACACCTTAGAAGCCACGTAAACGAAATGATGAGATTCCCAGAAAGAATCCCCATACATGTCCTAGCTTCAGGAAGAGAGAAAGGAAGGGTACGGAAAATCCCTTATTAGTTGTTGAAAAAAACAACCCACGTATTAGAACTGAGAAGATGGGAAAGAAAATGTCCCCACCGTCTTTGACCCCTGCGTGAAAAGACAATGTATAATTCTTTTAATTTGTGTCTAGTTTTAAGATAATTTTAAAGTTGAAACTCAGAATCTCCTTTAGAAATAGATTTTTGCATAAGTACCCTTGATAAACTGTAAAACTTGCACGAATCATAATAAGTTGTATTCTGCCTAAATATTATCATTGTTTTGCTCTAGGCATTATCATTATTTGAATCATGATTTAATCTTTGTGTTCATTAAGTTCTCATATCAGTTTGTCTCTGAATAGTTATTGCATACTGAAATGATGAATGTTTTTTGACTTCACATCGTAACAAATGTTTTGTTTCAGGAGTAGTTTTTTAAGGCCTAATTTTAAGACAATTCAATGCCCCATAGTAACGATAGGAGTAGAAATTATAAGATGAGGTTGCTTATAGAAATTACCATTTATGTTATTGTCTATCGCATTTTAAATGTTCGTACATGCTAATACTCTACAAAATTTGTTTGCTAATGTTCTACATGATTCATATTTTTACTGTAACTAATCAAATTGTGTAAATCTTTTGAAAAAGGAGAGAAGTAGATAAAGTAACGTTATGATCTAAACAAACTTGTGATCCGAATTAATGTTTGATAATGATTAGTTACACACTGAAATCCTAATGATTAAGGTTATTTTTATTTTTCAAATATAGGAATATGTTTGTACTAAAGATTGTTTAGAGTTCATAGAAATAGGAATTCTTAGATAATAGCTTAAATAATTTGGCCCCATTTTTATTGTAAACTAATGTTAGCTAGAATATATCCAAGAGCTCTCAAAAGATAGCCCATGCTTCGACTGAAATAAAAGATATTTCAGTTTTGGTTGGGAGGGATGTCGCATGACTGAAATCTTGCTGAAGCCAGAATCTGAAACTGTAACAAGTCGTGAAGAGAAACATGAGAGGCTAGAGGTCAAGGGTGAAATAGAATACTCTCCCAGTTGTTTATCTGGGTACAGTAAACGGATCCAGGAGGCTTAGCATCTGGCTAGACCCATAGGGCTTAGCACCTGTCTGGATCCATAGGGCTTAGCACCTGGCTGAACCCAGGTGCTTTAGCACCTGGGCTTAGCCACACGGCGTCAAGTGCCTCAAGATTGTGGGAAAGACCCAGAATTCGGCCCTGCCCAAAACCACAAGTAACCCTATATGCCCTAGAGGGATACTCAATAGCCACGCACTGACCTAAAACTCTTCCGTTCTATAGGCCAGCTGAAATAGCCCATCCCCCAAGAATAATAACCTTTATTTCCATTACAATACAATGGGTATTCGTCAGCTGGGACAAGCCCCAACCCCCACTGAAGGCAATTGGCAGAAGTAGATTTAGCGACACGCCCTGCCCTTTGGGGTATTTCAAGCATCCCCATGGCAGCCAGAGAAGCAGTCAGAGAGCGACAGTTATTCAGAATAGTACCAGGGGCGCTAATAGATCATAGATTTTGATAGTCATAGGGTGGG
>JAXCGZ010013907.1:17500-22500 GCA_037179515.1 Halocaridina rubra | reverse complement strand
ATATATATAAATATATATATATATATATATATATATATATATATATATATATATATATATAAGCTATAAGGATGGATTCCTTTTAACCTTCTGTGGTGTAGTGGTAGCGCCTTGACTTAGTTATCATAAGTCCTAGGTTCGAGTCCCAGTTGGCATAAAAAAATTATTCATGTTTTCACATATGTAATGTGCTTCTTTGGTAATTTCATGGTCCGAATGAGATTGGGAATTTAATTAAATGCTAAAATGAAGCCACGAGTGAGGTTGTGGAATCTGTAATATGAACATAGTGGCATTCAGTTAGAATGCGTTCATTCCCAAGTATAGCAGATATAAGCTATAAGGTTGGATTCCTTTTAACCGTCTCTGGTGTAGTGGTAGCGCCTTGACTTAGTTATCATAAGTCCTAGGTTCGAGTCCCGGTCGGGGTAAAAAAGTTATTCATGTTTTCACATATGTAATGTGCTTATTTGGTAATTTCATGGCCCGAATGAGATTGGGAATTGAATTAAATGCTAAAATGAAGCCACGAGTGAGGTTGGGGAATCTGTAATATGAACATAGTGGCATTCAGTTAGAATGCGTTCATTCCTAAGTATAGCAGATGTAAGCTATAAGGTTGGATTCCTTTTAACCTTCTGTGGTGTAGTGCTAGCGCCTTGACTTAGTTATCATAAGTCCTAGGTTCGAGTCCCGGTCGTGGTAAAAGAATTATTCATGTTTTTACATATGTAATGTGCTTATTTGGTAATTTCATGGCCCGAATGAGATTTGGAATTGAATTAAATGCTAAAATGAAGCCACGAATGAGGTTGGGGAATCTGTAATATGAACATAGTGGCATTCAGTTAGAATGCGTTCATTCCTAAGTATAGCAGATATAAGCTATAAGGTTGGATTCCTTTTAACCTTCTGTGGTGTAGTGGTAGCGCCTTGACTTAGTTATCATAAGTCCTAGGCTCGAGTCCCGGTTGGGGTAAAAAAATTATTCATGTTTTCACATATGTAATGTGCTTATTTGGTAATTTCATGGCCCGAATGAGATTGGGAATTTAATTAAATGCTAAAATGAAGCCACGAGTGAGGTTGGGGAATCTGTAATATGAACATAGTGGCATTCAGTTAAAATGCGTTCATTCCTAAGTATAGCAGATATAAGCTATAAGGTTGGATTCCTTTTAATCTTCTGTGGTGTAGTGGTAGCGCCTTGACTTAGTAATCATAAGTCCTAGGTTCGAGTCCCGGTCGGGGTAAAAAAATTATTCATGTTTTCACATATGTATTGTGCTTATTTGGCAATTTCATGGTCCGAATGAGATTGGGAATTGAATTAAATGCTAAAATGAAGCCACGAGTGAGGTTGGGGAATCTGTAATATGAACATAGTGGCATTCAGTTAGAATGCGTTCATTCCTAAGTATAGCAGATATAAGCTATAAGGTTGGATTTCTTTAAACCTTTTGTGGTGTAGTGTTAGCGCCTTGACTTAGTTATCATAAGTCCTAGGCTCGAGTCCCAGTCGGGGTAAAAACATTATTTATATTTTCACATATGTAATGTGCTTATTTGGTAATTTCATGGCCCGAATGAGATTGGGAATTGAATCAAATGCTAAAATGAAGCCACGAGTGAGGTTGGGGAATCTGTAATATGAACATAGTGGCATTCAGTTAGAATACGTTCATTCCTAAGTATAGCAGATATAAGCTATAAGGTTGGATTCCTTTTAACCTTCTGTGGTGTAGTGCTAGTGCCTTGACTTAGTTATCATAAGTCCTAGGTTCGAGTCCCGGTCGGGGTAAAAACATTATTCATGTTTTCATATATGTAATGTGCTTACTTGGTAATATATATATATATATATATATATATATATATATATATATATATATATATATATATATATATATATATATATATATATATATATATGTTCCGGTTTTACGTCACGGACTCCCTTATCTACCAAGGGCTAGGACGGTTGCCTTCTTGCGAAGGACTTGTTTTGGCAGATGTAATCCTTACGCTGAGTGCATGCCCTTGCTAACCTCAGACCGTGACGGGGCGCGAACCCTCGACCTGACGCCTCAGAGTCGGAGACGCTACCGATTGAGCCACGGCGACTGCATATATATATATATATATATATATATATATATATATATATATATATATATATATATATATATATATATATATATATATATATATATATATATCATTCAGCTTCAGAGCTTTAATAGCCTAAACTATTTTTGCCATTTAAAGGACACAAGATAGAGTGCGCCTAAATTCATCACTATGGAATATTTTTTTCCTTGAGTAATGCTTGAAGGATAGTTGTGTTGTCGAGTGTGTTTTGACCTATGCTAACTCAGTAGGTGCAATGAGTGCACATAAAAATGCATCTCATGATATTCTGAACATATCAACATGACTATTAGGGTCAATGATCAATGACAAAAAGCTATCCTATAAAAATATCTAATGCCGTCCCATTCCTTTGAGCATTCTTCTCCGTCACCTTGTACATAAGCTCTCTCTGATCATGTGACCTTTAATGTTATGAGGATGTTGGGGAAGAGGGAAAGAGGCCTCTTAAGTACTTCATAATTGTTACACCTACATCTACCCTTAATATGGTGAAAATTAAACCAAATTATCGAAATGATATTTCAGTTTATATATTTTCCTAGTTAGTTTGAAACTATATATGTTAAAGTATCGTTAAATGTTTTCTTGGTTTACGATATGCGACTGGTATATTTATAATTCTTTGAAAAAGTAATAAGACTAATTCTTAAAAAATTTGCCTTTGCAAAAGGTGCTTTTGAAATTCCCTCTCTAATTGCTTATTGCACTAAATTCTATTGATTGGCCACTCATTCCTATTATATTGAATTCTTTCATTCAGGCATCACAGAATTGGAAAATTCCACTTTTACATATTAGAATAAATTTTATTCTTCAAAGATAAGTTATGACAGTAAATGACCTAACTTCTTCCAAAACCCGTATGAGGCAAACATTGCGAAATGGAATAAAACTCTGTTAACATTCATTAATATTTTATCATCTTACGCTTAGTGTAATTAACATCCAACATCTATCTCATGAGAACCTTATGCGTTCCACTGGGATTCTCAAGTGGCATCAACTAAATGAATAGACAAGAGAGACGAAATTGCCTCTGTTTCCCATCTCCATTAACAAACTTCATACTCTGCCAGTTAATCAGAATGAGAAAGGGGAGGAGAAGGAATTGGAGGCTCTAGGAAAGGAAGACTAGTGGGGGTGGGATTGGGTCTGGCTGAGAATTGAAAGGAACTCAGAAGGAAAGAGAGAGTAAGGAAGAATGGCGAGAAGCAAGGACAAGGGTATCCGTTTAATGTTTCTTGATTAAAGGCCTAAGTAAACATTTCCTTAAAACTTGATGTATATCCAATAACTCAATCTATGTTTCATAAGCATAACAGGGCATAATATCATTAGCTACTCAAGAGGTAGAAAAAAAAAACGTTCCATTTGAGTATATATATCCATCTGATTAAGTAAACAAGAGAATAAATACTAAAAATATTCGAACACGTTGCATTCAGATACAAAAGTCCATCATAGTAATGAAAAATATATATAGCAAAAACTGAATGAAAGCAACCCGGAAAATAATTCAGTGAAGAAAACGAGTTTATAATTAAAACTGGAAATAGAGCCAAAGCTTTTTATGGTCATTTTTTTTTCATTAACAGATTTATGTTCACCTTGGAGACAGATGTTAAATCATTTACGTTAAGATATATAACAAGATACATTTCCCAGTTTCATATTACTATTAATCATCGAACAACAAGATGAACAGAGAGAGAGAGAGAGAGAGAGAGGAGAGAGAGAGAGAGAGAGAGAGAGAGAGAGAGAGAGAGAGAGAGAGAGAGAGAGAGAGAGAGAGAGAGAGAGAGAGAGAGAGAGAGAGAGATAAGACACTAAAGAACTTTTATTCCGGTTTTGTGAGTGTATATTTTCTATTTATGTTCCATTATATTTCACAGTTTTCATTACCTCCAAGACGAATGTATATTTCGTATGTTTCTTGTATATATATTTCCTTTTTAATTATTGCCTATAATTACCATTACTCTGTATAACCACACGAGAGCATAATTACCTATTAATAAAAGCCGAATGAGAGATACACAGATAAGCCAAGGAAAATCTAGAAAAGAATTAAAAATTTAATTTTCCTAGACTCCACTTCCATTCATAACAGACATAATTTCAGAAATATTATCATAAATAAAACAAAATGACATTAAAAATGGCATCCAAGGAGATATTTCAGTGTTTATTTCTTCCAGAGAAAATTCAATTACCGAAATGACAGGCAGGTCAATTCATGCAGATATAAACTGGAAATAGAATCCAGGCTAATGCGAAGGCAACCATTTTTGGGGGAACAAACACATTTCAGTATACATTTATTGTCCACACACGCACACAATAACACACTCACACACACATACACACACACACACACACACACACACACACATATATATATATATATATATATATATATATATATATATATATATATATATATATATATATATATATATATATATATATATATATATGTATATATGTATATATATACATATATATATATATATATATATATATATATATATATATATATATATATATATATATATATATATATATATATATATATATATATATATATATATATATATATATACATATATATATATATATATATATATATATATATATATATATATATATATATATATATATATATATATATATATATATATATATATATATATATATATATATATATATATATATATATATATATATATATATATATATATATATATATATATATATATATATATATATATATACATATATATATATATATATACATATATATATATATATATATATATATATATATATATATATATATATATATA
>JAXCGZ010013907.1:0-5000 GCA_037179515.1 Halocaridina rubra | reverse complement strand
TGGAGTTGTTAATGAGCTTCTCCTCATGGCTGCTGTTTCTCCTTCTTCTGACACTTGGTGCGACATGCAATATCTTACTTAAAGGTGTTTATTTGCTTGGTGACTTTATAAACGAAGATATATATTTGGGTTTTCAAATCGAGCTACAGTGTATATTAGGTACTGTGCCTTTCGTAAATGGACATTGAGCACTAGAAAAGCAAAGAGTCTATTAACTAGGATTAACTCGAACTGTTTACTTGGTGCAGCATTACAATTTGCCTATAGAAAAAATTGCAGTAAGGACACCCACATGATATTTTATGCATATATTCGTAAGAGAGAGAGAGAGAGAGAGAGAGAGAGAGAGAGAGAGAGAGAGAGAGAGAGAGAGAGAGAGAGAGAGAGAGAGAGAGAGAGAGAGAGAGAGAGAGAGAGAGAGAGAGAGAGAGAGATAGATAGATAGATAGATAGATAGATAGATAGATAGATAGATAGATAGATAGATAGATAGATAGATAGAGAGCTAACGTGGAGACCATAAGCCTGGGAATAGATTGTTTATTGAAAAGAAAAAAAATGTACACGTATACGGTATATGTGTACATGTGTTTGTATATGCATGTATATTTATGTGCATATTTATATATTTGCATTATTATTTTTTGTTTCATTATTCTTGCCATTTCTTCGTAAATGGAGAGCAAAATATTCCGTTCTTAATGTTTTTTACTGATTTTGTCAGTTCTCTTTGATTAAGGGAATAATTTTTTTTTTACAATAGACCTGTCTTACTATCTTTAATTTTCAATTCCCTCAGGTCTCCTGATTCATTTTTGTTTTGATTCCCTCTGTCATTGTTATTTTACACTCACTTGTGCTTGAGAAGGGGTCCAGTTAGCGACCGTTCAGATGGCACTGCTGGAGTGCCGCAGCCATCCTCTCGGCTCTTCCAGGGCTACCTCTGTAAGATGCAGCCCCGTGGTAACAGCAGATGCCCATCAGAGCTGAGTCACAATCGCTCACCACTCATTCCTATTCCTAGCACGCTCGCCTGCTTCCCTCACATCTATCCTCCTATCATTCAGGACTCTCCTTACTCCATCCATCCATCCAAACCTAGGCCTCCCTCTAGCATTTCTCCCATCAACTCTCGCATTCATCACCTTTTTCAGCAGCCTTTCATCATCCATCCTTTCCACATGGCCAAACCATCTCAGAACATTCATATCTACTCTGGCTCCAATTTCTCTCCTCACACCCGTTCTTGCTCTCACCACTTCATTCCTAACCCTATCCAATCGAGATACACCAATCATACTTTTCAGGCATTTCATCTCAAACACAGTTAGTTTCCGTCTCTCACTTACTTTCATACCCCATAACTCTGATCCATACATCACAATTGGCACAACCACTTTCTCATACAAAACTTTCTTAACATTCATTTCCAACCTTCTAGTTTTCATCACTCCTTTCAATGCACCCAACACTTTACATCCTTCATTCACTCTGTGACACACATCTGCTTCCACTCCACCATTTGCAGCTATAACCGAGCCTAAATACTTAAACTGATTAACCTCCTCAAGTGTCTCTCCATTCAACATAACATTCAGTCCAGCACCATCCTCATTTCTTGTACACCTAATAACCTTACTCTTTCCCACATTCACTCGCAACTTCCTTCTCTCACACACCATTCCAAATTCTGACACTAACTGACACAGCTTTTCCTCTGAATCTGCCACCACCACAGTATCATCTGCAAACACCAACTGATTCAGCTCCCACTCGTTATCATCCCCATCTACCATTCTCAAACCTCGACCACGCACTCGCTCATTCGCCTCTCTTACAACTCCATCAATATACAAATTGAAGAGCCATGGTGACATCACACATCCCTGTCTCAGTCCCACACTCACTGGAAACCACTCACTCACTTCATTCCCTACCCTAACACAAGTGCTACTGCCCTCATACAAACTCTTCACTGCATGCAACAATTTACCATTAATTCCATATAATCTCAAAATATTCCACATAGCCTCTCTATCAACTCTATCATATGCTTTCTCCAGATCCAAAAATGCAAAATACACATCCTTACCCTTTGCTAAATATTTCTCACATAACTTCCTAACTATAAAATTTTGATCTATACAACCTCTACCTCTCCTAAAAGCACTCTGCACTTCTGCGATTACATATTCTGTCTTATCCCTAATCCTATTAACCAGTATCCTACCATACTCTTTTCCTACCACACTCAACAAACTTAAACCACTAAAATTACTGCATTCATACACATCTCCCTTACCTTTGTATAGGGGCACTATACAGGCAATCACCCATTCCACTGGCACCAATGACAACATAAAGCATATATTAAACACTCTCACTAACCATTCCAATGCAGTCACACCCCCTTCTTTCAACATCTCCGCTCTCACACCATCCATTCAAGGTGCTTTACTTGCTTTCGCTTCATACAATGCCCTTTTCACCTCCTCTCTTGTAATCTCTTTCTCATTTTCATCTCCCATTACTGGCCCTTGAACACCCCCCACTGCCACTATAGCTGCCTCTCTATCTTCCTCAACATTCAGCAATCACTCAAAATTTTCTGCCCATCTTTTCTTTGCATCGTTCCCTCTTAACATCTATCCATTCACATCTTTCACTGTCTCTTCCATCCTCGATCCACCCTTCCTTGCTCTCTTCACTTCTTTCCAAAACTTCTTTTTATTCTCCTCATATGACCTACTAAAATCCCTTCCCCACCTAACATTTGAAAACCTCTTCTCTTCCTCTACCTTCCGCTTGGTTTCCACATTTTTCTCCTTATATCTTTCATACTTCCCCCTACTTTTACACTGCAGCCAATCCTCAAAAGACTTCTTTTTCTCTTCCACCTTCATTTTCACCCCTGCATTCCACCACTCGCTTCCCCTCCTCATGCCACTTCCAACAAACCTCTTTCCACATACATCACTTGCATGTCCCACAAAACATTCTATCATTAACCCCCATTCCTCCCCTAACTCCCCAACTTCTCTTTCTTTCACCCTGCCATATGCCACTCTCAACCTGTCCTGATATTCCTGTCTCTTCTCTGGCTTTTTCAACTCTTCCACCTTCACTATTTCCCTTCTACATCCCCCCACACTATTTCCCACACTCTTTTCCTACTACCACTTTTGCTTCAACCAAAAAATGATCAGACATCCCAGCAGCCACAACCCAGAATGCATGTACATCTTTCACTCTACCAACCATGCTCTTTGCTGCCAACACATAATCCATCATTGCTCTTTCTTTCACTCTTCCATTTGCCACTCTCATCCATGTATACTTATTTATTAACTTCTTCTTAAATAAACTATTACCTATCACCAACTCCTGCTCCACACACATATCTAACAGTCTCTCGCCACTCATTCCCACCTGGTACCCCATACTTTCCTACAACACCTTCGATCTCTCCATCACCAACTCTGGCATTCAAGTCACCCAACAAAACTACATAGTTCCTTCTACTCAGACCATCCACACATCTAGTTAACTCATTCCAGAATTCATCCCGCTCTTCCTCACTTCTCTCACATCCTGGCCCATGCACACTAACAAAAGCCCAACATTCCCTTCCTACCCTAGCCCTCACCCACATCAGAATATATGACACTTCTTTCCATTCCACTACCTGATTTACCATTGAATCACTCAGCAATAATGCCACACCTTCTCTCACTCTCCCCCTTTCAACCCCAGACACCCTACCCGTCATATCAACAAATGCCACTTCTCCTTTTCCTTTCATCTTCGTCTCACACAATGACAATACATCCATCCTCCTCCTACCAAACATATATCCAATCTTACATCTTTTGCTAACTATCGTACTACAACCACGCACATTTAGACACCCCAAAACTAGAGTTTGGGGAGAAGTTATTCTCCCCTCTACTCCCCTTCTTCTTTGACGTCTCGCAGGAGGTTGACACAAGGGGGGGAATTCTTAGTCCCCAAGCCCCGTACACTTTAAGTCGCCTTTTACGACACGCACGGAATACGTTGAGGCAAATCGTTTGTATATTTAATGTTGTGCCCGCCACCACAGGGCACACACACACACACACACACACACACACACACACACACACATACATATATATATATATATATATATATATATATATATATATATATATATATATATATATATATATATATATATATATATATATATATATATATATATATATATATATATATATATATATATATATATATATATATATATATATATATATATATATATATATATATATATATATATTATATATATATATATATATATATATATATATATATATATATATATATATATATATATATATATATATATATATATATATATATATATATATATATATATATATATATATATATATATATATATATATATATATATATATATATATATATATATATATATATATATATATATATATATATATATATATATATATATATATATATATATATATATATATATATATATATATATATATATATATATATATATATATATATATATATATATATATATATATATATATATATATATATATATATGTATATATATATATATATTTATATATATATATATATATATATATATATATATATATATATATATATATATATATATATATATATATATATATATATATATATATATATATATATATATATATATATATATATATATATATATATATATAAGCACATTACATATGTGAAAACATGAATCATTTTTTTTTTTTTTTTTTTTACCCCGACCGGGACTCGAACCTAGGACTTATGATTACTAAGTCAAGGCGCTACCACTACACCACAGAAGGTTAAAAGGAACCCAACCTTATAGCTTATATCTGCTATACTTAGGAATGAACGCATTCTAACTGAATGCCACTATGTTCATATTACAGATTCCCCAACCTCACTCGTGGCTT
>JAXCGZ010013906.1:40000-42500 GCA_037179515.1 Halocaridina rubra | reverse complement strand
CAGTGGGAGAGGAGTTAAGGTCATCAACTTTCCTTCTTATAAAGGAAGCCTTAGATCTTTGAATCTGAGCAGTGCAGCGATTCCTAACTACACTAAAATCAGAGCAAGTTAAATCAGATGGTGAGGCTTGGTAAGACTGGTGTGCCCAATTCCTGACCAGATTAGCCATGGAACAGGCACAGTCCAACCAAGGTTTAGGGGGAGAGAAAGTTTTTGTAGAAGAGAGGATGTACGCCTCCATTCCCATGGTTATGATCTCGGAGACTTTTAGGGCTACCTGATCAGGGTTGCAGGACCGAAAGCAGTAGTCATCTCATGGGAAGTCAAAGAGGAAGTTATGCAAATATTCACATTGGGTAAGCTCAAAGTGCCAAAGGCTAAGGACTAGAAGCATTTGTCAGTGGGAGAGGAGTTAAGGTCATCAACTTTCCTTCTTATAAAGGAAGCCTTAGATCTTTGAATCTGAGCAGTGCAGCGATTCCTAACTACACTAAAAGCAGAACAAGTTAAATCAGATGGTGAGGCTTGGTAAGATTTGTGTGCCCAATTCCTGACCAGATTAGCCATGGAACAGGCACAGTCCAACCAAGGTTTAGGGGGAGAGAAAGTTTTCGTAGAAGAGTGGATGTACGCCTCCATTCCCATGGTTATGATCTCGGAGACTTTTAGGGCTACCTGATCAGGGTTGCAGGACCGAAAGCAGTAGTCATCTCATGGGAAGTCAAAGAGGAAGTTATTCAAATCATCAAATTGGGTAAGCTCAGAGTGCCCAAGGTGGCGCTGAGTGGGAGAGATTGGTGGAGGGGAAGCAAAAATGAAAGAGATTGAGATCACAGAATGGTCAGATTTGCCAAGAGGGGAAAGCACAACATAAGAGTAGTTCGAAGGGTTGGGAGTAAGAAATAGGCCAAGAATGTTGGAGGCTTGTTCATTTCAATCGGGAACACGAGTAGGATGTTTGATAACTTGCTCCAGATCATGAGTAATAGAGAAAGCAAGGGAGTCACTTCCTCTCACATCAGTGTGAGCAGAATTAAGCCACTCAATGTGGTGTACACTGAAGTCTCCAAAATAGAGAACTTCGTCATTTCGCTGAAGATAGCAAGAACACATGGCAAAAGGACTGATTTTCAAATAATGACACGAACTCAGTGGAGCTTGGAGAGCAGTAGCAGAAGCAAAGGAATATAGTGGTAGTGAAGAGAGACTTTTAGACAGAGAACATCAAAGTCAGGAGATTCAATGTCCATAAACCTTGCAATACGAGTGTTAGTGTTGAAGTAGGTACAAATGCCATGTTTGGAACGAAAACAAGAATACAGGTTATGGTGAGAGATTTGAAATGGGGTCAATGACAGCATGGCTAGACAGCTAGGTTCTAAATAGGATGAGGAGGTTTGGGTGGGAAGTACACAAGTGGGATTCCACAGACGAAAGATTATACTTCAAGCTACAAATGTTAGAGTATTGAAGAGTGAAAGAAACAGATCTATTAGGGGGTGCAAGGTTAGGGGCAGAACCATTACTACTACTAGGCGTGTCTGCCCTCAAGCCAGCAGTGGAGTTAACAAGATCCCATGAGATTCTTCGCACCCCTTTTTGCCGGGTACTGGGGACCATAAGCTGTGGACCTTCCATAAAAAATAGCAGATATGAGGAATAAAGAGGACAAAAAGTAATAGATATGGGGAGTGTTTTGACTTGTCAAATAGCAAAATAGCAAGAGATGTGTAATGAATACGCCAGAATATTCGATGTAGATGCAGGCATAAGAAAAGAATCGTCTTGCATATATATAATTATTATGTGTATCACATACCAGTCTTTCTTTAAATATATCTATCTATCTATCTATCTATCTATCTATCTATCTATCTATCTATCTATCTATCTATCTATCTATCTATCTATCTATCTATCTATCTATATATATATATATATATATATATATATATATATATATATATATATATATATATATATATATATATATATATATATATATATATATATATATATATATATATATATATTATATATATATATATATATATATATATATATATATATATATATATATATATATATATATATATATATATATATATATATATATATATATATATATATATATATATATATATATATATATATATATATATATATATATATATATATATATATATATATATATATATATATATATATATATATATATATATATATATATATATGTATATATATATATATATATATATATATATATATATATATATATATATATATATATATATATATATATATATATATATGTAGTCTCCGTGGCAAAATGGTAGCGTCCGCGACTCTGAGGCGGCAGGTCGAGGGTACGCGCTGCGTCACGGACTGAGGTTAGTAAGGGCATACACTCAGGGTAACGATTACATCTGCCAAAACAAGTTCCTTCGCAAGAAGGCAGCCGTCCTAGCCCTCAGTAGAAAAGGGAGTTCGTGACGTAAAA
>JAXCGZ010013906.1:5000-30000 GCA_037179515.1 Halocaridina rubra | reverse complement strand
AAGGGATTTCTGGGGTACAGATGTGGGTAGTTAATCCAGCAGGTCAGGTCGCAGGTAGCGGATTACCCCGAAATTTGGGTACCACATGCCAAGGATTATCACAAGATAAGATCAATACATTAAATTCTCTCACAGGAAAGAACAGCAGCCCGTCAGTTAATATAAATTTGGATGAGGAATATAACAATTTTGTCATGACTCTTAAGAATAGTCAGAGAGACTATATTCCCATGAAACATTGCAGATCAAGAAAA
This sequence comes from Halocaridina rubra, assembly GCA_037179515.1. Taxonomy (NCBI): domain Eukaryota; kingdom Metazoa; phylum Arthropoda; class Malacostraca; order Decapoda; family Atyidae; genus Halocaridina; species Halocaridina rubra. Next base: position 29,746 of record JAXCGZ010013906.1, on the reverse strand, counting down.
AATGACCCTAAATGGATGAACAATAGAATAAAGAATCTTATAGGTATTAAAAGAGGAATATACAGGAAACTAAAAAGAGGTGAAGAGCAGGTGAGGCAGCAATATATACAGTTAAACAGGGAAGTTAAAAAGATAGTTAGAGAATCGAAAAGAAAATACGAAGTTCGAATAGCAGGAGAAGCTAAAGAAAATCCTAAAGGGTTTTATCAACATTATCAAACAAAATTTAAGGAAAAAGTCGGACCAATTGAAGTAGCCAATGGCCATATCACAGATGACGATAAAGTGATGTGTACATGTTTAAATGATTATTTCTTATCTGTATTTACAAATGAAAACTTGGAAAATATTCCGGAAGTAGAATCCATTTACAGAGACAGTCCCGATAATATAATTAGTTCAATAAATATTACGAGAGAGGAGGTAATAAAAGAAATAGATAAATTAAAGGCTCATAAATCTCCGGGACCTGATGGAATATATGCTAGAATATTAAAGGAATGCAAGGAAGAGCTTAGTTGTCCTCTAACTGCATTATTTAATAATTCAATAAAATTAGGATCGGTACCCATGGAGTGGAAATTGGCAGATGTGGTACCAATATTTAAAAAAGGAGAACGTGTTAAAAAGAATAATTATAGGCCGGTTAGTTTAACGTCAACAGTGGGTAAGATTCTAGAATCCATAATTGCAAATAAAATAAGGGCACATCTAGAATTACACAGACTGATAAAACTTTCACAACACGGGTTTCTTAAGGGTTTTTCGTGCCTTACAAACTTACTGTCTTTTTATTCAGAAGTTTACGAGGCAGTAGATTGTGGCAAAGAATATGATACAATATATCTAGATTTTAGCAAAGCTTTTGATAGAGTTCCTCACAAAAGATTAGTTAAAAAGCTGGAAGCTCATGGTATAGGAGGAGCTGTGCTCAGATGGATCAAACAATGGTTAAAAGACAGAAAACAGAGGGTTTGCATAAATGGAGAGAAATCAGAGTGGGGCTCGGTTACAAGCGGGGTACCACAAGGCTCTGTACTGGGTCCTCTATTATTCATCGTATATCTAAATGATCTGGATTCGGATATCAGTAGTAACCTAAGTAAATTCGCAGACGACACTAAAATAGGTAGAACTATAAATGGAAAAGAAGACATTCATGCTTTACAGGAAGATCTAAATAGATTATCTGAATGGTCGGACAAATGGCAAATGGAATTTAATGTTGAAAAATGTAAAGTAGTTAAAATGGGTACTATAAAAGACAATACTAATTATAAGCTAAATAACCATGAAATCATGAGTTCTCAGTGTGAAAGGGATTTAGGAGTTCTTGTGAGTAGTAGTCTTAAGCCAAGAGAGCAATGCACAGCAGTCAGAAATAAAGCAAACAGAATTTTAGGATTTATCTCAAGAAGCGTCAGCAATAGGACGGAAAAAGTTATTTTGCAGCTCTATCTTGCATTAGTTAGGCCCCATTTAGATTATGCTGTGCAATTCTGGTCACCCTATTATAGAATGGAAATTGAATCCTTGGAGAGAGTGCAACGAAGAATGACCAAGATGATACACAATATCAGAAATCTACCATATGAGGACAGATTAAAAAAACTTAATCTACATTCTCTAGAGAGGCGAAGAGTTAGGGGGGATATGATTGAAGTGTATAAATGGTTTAAAGGGATTAACAAGGGAGATATTAATAAAGTTTTAAAAATTCATGATCAAACCAGAACTCGTAATAATGGATTTAAGCTTGATAAATTTAGGTTCAGAAGGGAAATTGGTAAAAATTGGTTTGGTAATAGAGTAGCTGATGCATGGAACAAGCTTCCTAGTATGATAGTAAATGCCAATACCTTAGACACCTTCAAATGTAGATTAGATAGACATATGACAGAGGTAGGGTGGGTATGAATAGGTTAGTGCTTATTAGAAAAGTCATAAAAAGAAAAACAGAATAAATAAGTAGAGTAGAATAGAATAGGTTAGACATGCTGAAAATACAATTCAAAAATGGAGCTGCCTCGTGTGTGCCAGTAGGCATGTTGCAGTGTCCTCTATTCTTATGTTCTTATGTTCTTATCTGCTATACAAGGAATGAAAGCATTTATCTGAATTGCAGTTTACCCCAACCTCACTCGTGTCTTCGTTTTTACATTAAATTCAAATATCAATCTCATTTGGGACCAACAATAATCGGGATTAAAATTATACATGTTTTTTCATATGGTAAGGTGCTTATTTGAATATTGTTGGTCCCAAATGAGATTGAGATTTGAATTAAATGTGAAAACGAAGCCACGAGTGAGGTTTTGGGAAACTAATATGAACAGAGCGGCATTCAGAGAGAATGCTTTCATTCCTAGTATGCCAGATATAGCTGTAAGGTTTGTTTCCCTTTTAAGACCTTCTGTTGTGTAGTTGGTAGCATCTTGGCAGAGTAATTAAAAGTCCTGTGATCAAGTCCCGGTCGGGCTAAAAATGATTAATTTTTTTACATATGGTAAAGTGCTTATTTGATTATTGTTGGTCCCAAATGAGACTGAGAAGACACGAGCGAGTTTGGATGAAAAAGTAATATGAACAGAGTGGCATTCAGATAGACTGCGTTCATTCCTAGCATAGCATATACAGCTGTAAGGTTTGTTTCCCTTTTAAGACTTTCTGTAGTGTAGTTGGTAGCACCTTGTCACAGTAATTATGTGTCCAAGCTTCAAATCCCAGTCGGAGTAGAAATTATTCACATCTATATATATATATATATATATATATATATATATATATATATATATATATATATATATATATATATATTTATATATGTATATATTTATATATGTATATATGTATATATGTATATATGTATATATATATATATATATATATATATATATATATATATATATATATATATATATATATATATATATATATATATATATATATATATATATATATATATATATATATATATATATATATATATATATATATATATATATATATATATATATATATATATATATATATATATATATATATATATATATATATATATATATATATATATATATATATATATATATATATATATATATATATATATATATATATATATATATATATATATATATATATATATATATATATATATATATATATATATATATATATATATATATATATATATATATATATATATATATATATATATATATATATATATATATATATATATATATATATATATATATATATATATATATATATATATATATATATATATATATATATATATATATATATATATATATATATATATATATATATATATATATATATATATATATATATATATATATATATATATATATATACATTTATATATATATATATATTTATATATATATATATATATATATATATATATATATATATATATATATATATATATATATATATATATATATATATATATATATATATATTATATATATATATATATATATATATATATATATATATATATATATATATATATATATATATATATATATATATATATATATATATATATATATATATATATATATATATATATATATATATATATATATATATATATATATATATATATATATATATATATATATATATATATATATATATATATATATATATATATATATATATATATATATATATATATATATATATATATATATATATATATATATATATATATATATATATATATATATATATATATATATATATATATATATATATATATATATATATATATATATATATATATATATATATATATATATATATATATATATATATATATATATATGAAGCAAAAAAAAAAGGCCCATAAATAAAACACAAAAAGAAGTGAAGATGTACTATATATTACGACTGGACTCCAGTCCTCTTCAGGTACAAATGAATTGATAAATACAGAGCTGTGGATAAAGGTGGGGAGAGATGCTAGCTATGATTCCCAGGAGGATTCACGATGGGATTATCTTCAAACCTCACGTCAGGTGGACGGTCATTTGGCATAATCTTCTCAATGAGGTCTTTTAATAATGCTTCATCCACAACGTCAGATCTCCACTGTCCATTTGATAAATTCAATGTTTCGGATTTTTCTATAATGGCTGCTTCAAGTATCTTTCTCCTATATTGGCAATTACTCTTATATAGCAATGAGGACTCACTCCAATTAATAGGGTGCCCAGTATCTCGCATATGCACAAATAAAGCAGAACTTTCAACGCCATATCGTACTGCTCTTTTATGCTCGGAAATTCTCTGGCCTAGTGAACGACCAGTTTGACCTATGTAGGATTTATCGCAGGAACAGCAATCAATTTTATAAATCCCTGCTTCTAAAGCTTTTTTATTTTGATATACGTTAATTAGTGAAGAACCAATTGTTTTGGGATAATTAAATATGAAAGGATTACTTTTGCCTAATTGATCACTAAGAATTTTAATATTTTCTAAATAGGGTATTTTAATTGTATTAGTAAAGTTTATTTTTGGCTGTTCTGTCGGCCCATTATAAAATATAATGGGCCGTGAGGACTTGCTTCCAGTAGCTCTAGTCTTGACCATACTTAGTACAATGGAGAGTGGTGGTGTTCTTTGTGCTGGTGGTGTTAGTGGTAGTGGTGTTGGTGGTGGTGTCGTTGTTGGTGCTGTTTGTGGCTGTGCTGGGGTTTTGTCCTCGTCTGACGCAAGCAAACTCATTTTTAATTTAAGAAATGAGTTGGCCGCAGTCAGGCAGGAGGTCAGATCCTTAGCTGAGGAGAACAGGGATCTGAGAGGTAAAGTAGAGGTGTTAACCAGGAAGGAACAATTGAATAATGAAGACGACTGGAAAGTTGTGAATAAGGGTTCTACGAAGATGGTTCTTAAGAAAAATGATACTTTTAGACTACAGGTTGCTAATTCATTTAGTTCACTTAGAGATGAATGTGACAGTGGCGGCAGTAATTCTTCAGGAACCATAGAGTCAGATAGGTGTACTAGCGATCGTAAAAATGGAAGTGGGAAAAGCTCTCAGGTCAAGAGCCTAGGTAAGTCTCCCAAGGTCGGAGTAACCCATCCTCCGGATAAGTCTCGTTCTTTGGTAATTGTAGGGGATTCACTATGCAGATATGTAGACAGGAAACTCAGGCATAGAGTTAGAGGAAAATATTTTTCCCTGGAGCAGGTATGAAGAAGGTGGGTGAGTCAATAAATAGCTGGATTGAGAAAAAAGATGTTGTTTGTTTGATAGCTGGGGGAAATGACGTGCAGGATGGTAGAAGTGAAGAGCTGATTAGGTTGTATAGACAAGCCCTGGATAAGATCAGGAAAAGGGGTGCAGTTCCTGTGATGTGTGGTATTCTCCCTAGGCTTAGCCAAAGTTCAGAGTGGTGGTCTCGAGCTATAGGAGTAAATGCTAGGATGAAAGTCTTCTGTCGGGAGAATAATATAGGTGTTATAGACGGGTGGGATCACTTCACTAGTCGTAAGCATATGTATGCAAGGGATGGAGTGCATCTTTCTAATTCAGGTGTCTCGGTATTGGCTGATATGATAGACAGAGAGGTAGGGGGGTTTTGTTAGACACAAAAAATGAAATGAATAATAATTTCATGGCCCGAATGAGATTGGGAATTGAATTAAATGCTAAAATGAAGCCACGAGTGAGGTTGGGGAATCTGTAATATGAACATAGTGGCATTCAGTTAGAATGCGTTCATTCCTAAGTATAGCAGATATAAGCTATAAGGTTGGGTTCCTTTTAACCTTCTGTGGTGTAGTGGTAGCGCCTTGACTTAGTAATCATAAGTCCTAGGTCCGAGTCCCGGTCGGGGTAAAAAAAATGATTCATGTTTTCACATATGTAATGTGCTTATTTGATAATTTCATGGCCCGAATGAGATTGGGAATTGAATTAAATGCTAAAATGAAGCCACGAGTGAGGTTGGGGAATCTGTAATATGAACATAGTGGCATTCAGTTAGAATGCGTTCATTCCTAAGTATAGCAGATATAAGCTATAAGGTTGGGTTCCTTTTAACCTTCTGTGGTGTAGTGGTAGCGCCTTGACTTAGTAATCATAAGTCCTAGGTTCGAGTCCCGGTCGGGGTAAAAAAAAAAAATGATTCATATATATATATATATATATATATATATATATATATATATATATATATATATATATATATATATATATATATATATATATATATATATATATAGAGAGAGAGAGAGAGAGAGAGAGAGAGAGAGAGAGAGAGAGACATATATAGAGAGATATATAGATGACATATATATATATATATATATATATATATATATATATATATATATATATATATATATATATATATATATATATATATATATATATATATATATATATATATATATATATATATATATATATATATATATATATATATATATATATATATATATATATATATATATATATATATATATATATATATATATATATATATATATATATATATATATATATTTGTATATATATATATATATATATATATATATAATATATATATATATATATATATATATATATATATATATATATATATATATATATATATATATATATATATATATATATATATATATATATATATATATATATATATATATATATATATATATATTAGTTCCTGGGTTCAGTTTAGTTCCTGGGTTCATCCAGTGAGGACGTGCTTCCAGTAGCTCTAATCTTGACCATACTTAGTTCAATGGAGAGTGGTGGTGTTCTTTGTGCTGGTGGTGGTAGTGGTGTTGGTGGTGGTGTCGTTGTTGGTGCTGTTTGTGGCTGTGCTGGGGATTTGTCCTCGTCTGACGCAAGCAAACTCATTTTTAATTTAAGAAATGAGTTGGCCGCAGTCAGGCAGGAGGTCAGATCCTTAGCTGAGGAGAACAGGGATCTGAGAGGTAAAGTAGAGGTATTAACCAGGAAGGGACGATTGAATAATGAAGACGACTGGAAAGTTGTGAATAAGGGTTCTACGAAGATGGTTCTTAAGAAAAATGATACTTTTAGACTACAGGTTTGCTAATTCATTTAGTTCACTTAGAGATGAATGTGACAGTGGCGGCAGTAATTCTTCAGGAACCATAGAGTCAGATAGGTGTACTAGCGATCGTAAAAATGGAAGTGGGAAAAGCTCTCAGGTCAAGAGCCTAGGTAAGTCTCCCAAGGTCGGAGTAACCCATCCTCCGGATAAGTCTCGTTCTTTGGTAATTGTAGGGGATTCGCTATGCAGATATGTAGACAGGAAACTCAGGCATAGAGTTAGAGGAAAATATTTTTTCCCTGGAGCAGGTATGAAGAAGGTGGGTGAGTCAATAAATAGCTGGATTGAGAAAAAAGATGTTGTTTGTTTGATAGCTGGGGGAAATGACGTGCAGGATGGTAGAAGTGAAGAGCTGATTAGGTTGTATAGACAAGCCCTGGATAAGATTAGGAAAAGGGGTGCAGTTCCTGTGATGTGTGGTATTCTCCCTAGGCTTAGCCAAAGTTCAGAGTGGTGGTCTCGAGCTATAGGAGTAAATGCTAGGATGAAAGTCTTCTGTCGGGAGAATAATATAGGTTTTATAGACGGGTGGGATCACTTCACTAGTCGTAAGCATATGTATGCAAGGGATGGAGTGCATCTTTCTAATTCAGGTGTCTCGGTATTGGCTGGTATGATAGACAGAGAGGTAGGGGGGTTTTGTTAGACACAAATAATGAAATGATTAATACTTGTGCAGAGAAATTAGTCAGTAAGGGTTCAGTAAATAGTGGGTCAAATAACTGGGAGTCTAAGGATAAGAACCATTTGTTACATAGAACAAATATTAACAAAAAGAATAGCCACAAGAAGGGTGAAGCTAGAGAAAGTTTAAAAGTATATTATACAAATAGCCGTAGTTTAGGTAACAAGATAGAAGAACTGAGAGCCATAGTATGTAGTGAGAGACTGGATATAATATGCATTAGTGAAAGTTGGATTAATTTAGAAAGCAAACACCTTAAAGCTGAGTACATAATTACAGGATATAAACTTTATAATGCTGATCGTAGTGCAGATAAAAGAGGGGGAGGGGTAATTATGTATATTAAAGATAGCCTCAGAAGCTGCATTAAGTCTGGAATTAAGATAAATCTAATTTCAGAAACCTTATGGGTTGAAATTAAAAATAATATAGAAAGTCTAGTTGTAGGAGTAGTCTACAGACCACCTGATCTAGATAATATAGAGTCGCAAGTTATATACAATGAAATTTCTAAAGTGAGCAGGTCAAATAGAGTTTGCATTGTAGGCGATTTTAATTTTAGACATATTAACTGGGAAACCATAACAGGTGATAGTAGCTCTAAGGAGTTTTTGGAAGTAGTAGAAGACAATTTCCTTTCTCAGCATGTACATGAAGCAACACTGGGGGTGAATACACTAGATTTAGTTCTTAGTAATAGAGAGAATATGGTTACAAATTTAGAAGTTGGTGAAAAATTGGGCAACAGTGACCATGATTCCATTAGACTTAACATAATTTTCAAGGAAACTATAAAGGAAAATAAGAATATTGTTCCAAACTTTAGAGCAGGAGATTTTGAGGGCTTAAAAACTAAATTATCTAATGAGGTATGGGAAGGGATTTCTGGGGTACAGATGTGGGTAGTTAATCCAGCAGGTCAGGTCTCAGGTAGCGGATTACCCCGAAATTTGAGTACCACATGCCAAGGATTATCACAAGATAAGATCAATACATTAAATTCTCTCACAGGAAAGAACAGCAGCCCGTCAGTTAATATAAATTTGGATGAGGAATATAACAATTTTGTCATGACTCTTAAGAATAGTCAGAGAGACTATATTCCCATGAAACATTGCAGATCAAGAAAAAATGACCCTAAATGGATGAACAATAGAATAAAGAATCTTATAGGTATTAAAAGAGGAATATACAGGAAACTAAAAAGAGGTGAAGAGCAGGTGAGGCAGCAATATATACAGTTAAACAGGGAAATTAAAAAGATAGTTAGAGAGTCGAAAAGAAAATACGAAGTTAGAATAGCAGGAGAAGCTAAAGAAAATCCTAAAGGGTTTTATCAACATTATCAAACAAAATTTAAGGAAAAAGTCGGACCAATTGAAGTAGCCAATGGCCATATCACAGATGACGATAAAGTGATGTGTACATGTTTAAATGATTATTTCTTATCTGTATTTACAAATGAAAACTTGGAAAATATTCCGGAAGTAGAATCCATTTACAGAGACAGTCCCGATAATATACTTAGTTCAATAAATATTACGAGAGAGGAGGTAATAAAAGAAATAGATAAATTAAAGGCTCATAAATCTCCGGGACCTGATGGAATATATGCTAGAATATTAAAGGAATGCAAGGAAGAGCTTAGTTGTCCTCTAACTGCATTATTTAATAATTCAATAAAATTAGGATCGGTACCCATGGAGTGGAAATTGGCAGATGTTGTACCAATATTTAAAAAAAGAGAACGTGTTAAAAAGAATAATTATAGGCCGGTAAGTTTAACGTCAACAGTGGGTAAGATTCTAGAATCCATAATTGCAAATAAAATAAGGGCACATCTAGAATTACACAGACTGATAAAACTTTCACGACACGGGTTTCTTAAGGGTTTTTCGTGCCTTACAAACTTACTGTCTTATTATTCAGATGTTTACGAGGCAGTAGATTGTGGCAAAGAATATGATACAATATATCTAGATTTTAGCAAAGCTTTTGATAGAGTTCCTCACAAAAGATTAGTTAAAAAGCTGGAAGCTCATGGTATAGGAGGAGCTGTGCTCAGATGGATCAAACAATGGTTAAAAGACAGAAAACAGAGGGTTTGCATAAATGGAGAGAAATCAGAGTGGGGCTCGGTTACTAGCGGGGTACCACAAGGCTCGGTACTGGGTCCCCTATTATTCATCGTATATCTAAATGATCTGGATTCGGATATCAGTAGTAACCTAAGTAAATTCGCAGACGACACTAAAATAGGTAGAACTATAAATGGAAAAGAAGACATTCATGCTTTACAGGAAGATCTAAATAGATTATCTGAATGGTCGGACAAATGGCAAATGGAATTTAATGTTGAAAAATGTAAAGTAGTTAAAATGGGTACTATAAAAGACAATACTAGTTATAAGCTAAATAACCATGAAATCATGAGTTCTCAGTGTGAAAGGGATTTGGGAGTTCTTGTGAGTAGTAGTCTTAAGCCAAGAGAGCAATGCACAGCAGTCAGAAATAAAGCAAACAGAATTTTAGGATTTATCTCAAGAAGCGTCAGCAATAGGACGGAAAAAGTTATTTTGCAGCTCTATCTTGCATTAATTAGGCCCCATTTAGATTATGCTGTGCAATTCTGGTCACCCTATTATAGAATGGAAATTGAATCCTTGGAGAGAGTGCAGCGAAGAATGACCAAGATGATACACAATATCAGAAATATACCATATGAGGACAGATTAAAAAAACTTAATCTACATTCTCTAGAGAGGCGAAGAGTTAGGGGGGATATGATTGAAGTGTATAAATGGTTTAAAGGGATTAACAAGGGAGATATTAATAAAGTTTTAAAAATTCATGATCAAACCAGAACTCGTAATAATGGATTTAAGCTTGATAAATTTAGGTTCAGAAGGGAAATTGGTAAAAATTGGTTTGGTAATAGAGTAGCTGATGCATGGAACAAGCTTCCTAGTATGATAGTAAATGCCAATACCTTAGACACCTTCAAATGTAGATTAGATAGACATATGACAGAGGTAGGGTGGGAATGAATAGGTTAGTGCTTATTAGAAAAATCATAAAAAGAAAAATAGAATAGATAAGTAGAGTAGAATAGAATAGGTTAGACATGCTGAAAATACAATTCAAAAATGGAGCTGCCTCGTGTGTGCCAGTAGGCATGTTGCAGTGTCCTCTATTCTTATGTTCTTATGTTCTTATATATATATAAAATAAATATATATATATATATATATATATATATATATATATATATATATATATATATATATATATATATATATATATATATATATATATATATATATATATATATATATATATATATATATATATATATATATATATATATATATATATATATATATATATATATATATATATATATATATATATATATATATATATATATATATATATATATATATATATATATATATATATATATATATATATATATATATATATATATATATATATATATATATATATATATATATATATATATATATATATATATATATATATATATATATATATATATATATATATATATATATATATATATATATATATATATATATATATATATATATATATATATATATATATATATATATATATATATATATATATATATATATATATATATGTATATATATGTATATATATGTATATATATGTATATATATGTATATATATATATATATATATATATATATATATATATATATATATATATATATATATATATATATATATATATATATATATATATATATATATATATATAATATTATATATATATATATATATATATATATATATATATATATATATATATATATATATATATATATATATATATATATATATATATATATATATATATATATATATATATATATATATATATATATATATATATATATATATATATATATATATATATATATATATATATATATATATATATATATATAGTATACATATATATATATGTATATATATATATATATATATATATATATATAATATATATATATATATATATATATATATATATATATATATATATATATATATATATATATATATATATATATATATATATATATATATATGTATATATATATATATATATATATATATATATATATATATATATATATATATATATATATATATATATATATATATATATATATATATATATATATATATATATATATATATATATATATATATATATATATATATATATATATATATATATATATAATTTTTTTTTTAAATAAACACATTAACATATGTGAACACATGAATCATATTTTGCCCTTAGCCAGGAGTCGCATCTAATACACATAATTAGTGTGCTAAGGAGTTACCAACTACGCCACTGAAGGTCTAAAATGATGAAGCAAATCTCACAGCAAAATGCTCTACTAAGGAATGAAATCATTATTTCTGAATGTTCTTTGTTCATATTACAACTTTTCCCAAACCTTATTCATAGCTTCATTTTTGGATTTAATTCACATGTCAAGTTATATAGGTATCATTAATACTCAAATAAGCACATTTAAATATGTGATAATCATATCTTGCTCCCGGCTGGGACTCAAACCTAAGACAAATAATTAGGTTGCCAAGGTGCTACCTACTACATCATTGAAGGTCTAATAATAAACCTCAAAGCTATCTGCTATAATATGAACAAAACGCATTTAGAAAGAAAGAGTTTATTCCCTAGTATAGCAGTTAGTGGTGAGTTTGCTTCTTCCTTTGCAGACCATCAGCGGTGTAGTTAGGAGTGAGTTGGCATACTAATTATGTGTCTTAGGTTCTAGTCCCGGCCAAGGGCAAAATAGGATTCATATATTCACATATATTGATGTGTTTATTTAATTATTATTGCCGCCAACGTAACATGGGATTTGAATTAAATGCAGAAACAAAACTACGAGTGAGGTTGGGAAGAAGCTGTAATATGAAAATAAAAGAATGTGCTCACTTCCTAGCATAGCAGTTAGCTGTGAAGTTTGCTTTTTTACTTTTAGACCTTCAGTGGTGTAGTTGGTAGTCCCTTGGCACACTAATTATGTGGGTTATATTCGAGTCCCGGTCAGTGCAAAATATGATTCTTGTATATATGCATACATATATATATATATATATATATATATATATATATATATATATATATATATATATATATATATATATATATATATATATATATATATATATATATATATATATATATATATATATATATATATATATATATATATATATATATATATATATATATATATATATATATATATATATATATATATATATATATATATATATATATATATATATATATATATATATATATATATATATATATATATATATATATATATATATATATATATATATATATATATATATATATATATATATATATATATATATATATATATATATATATATATATATATATATATATACATATATATATATATATATATATATATATATATATATATATATATATATATATATATATATATATATATATATATATATATATATATATATATATATATATATATATATATATATATATATAGGATCTTTTTCTCTTTCTATCTATATCTATCTATCTATTAATCCATCAATCTATCTTTATATCTATCTATCTTTATATCTATATCTATATCGTATCATATACATACATATATATATATATATATATATATATATATATATATATATATATATATATATATATATATATATATATATATATATATATATATATATATATATATATATATATATATATATATATATATATATATATATATATATATATATATATATATATATATATATATATATATATATATATATATATATATATATATATATATATATATATATATATATATATATATATATATATATATATATATATATATATATATATATATATATATATATATATATATATATATATATATATATATATATATATATATATATATATATATATATATATATATATATATATATATATATATATATATATATATATATATATATATATATATATATATATATATATATATATATATATATATATATATATATATATATATATATATATATATATATATATATATATATATATATATATATATATAGATATATAACCCATCTTACGAAAGACGGTATCTACATCATTCTCCCTTTATCTGTGTATCTATTTCATGTCTATTTTATTCCGTAATAGCAACTGCCATTCACATAAATCGCAAAAGAAATTGGCAGTTTTTTCCCGCTTGGATGCTCTTGGGGAAAATATGAAAAAAAAAAAAAGCCTTCGTTTCAAGTATGCTTCAGGACATCTTCAGTAGAGGGGAATATCATATATTTGTTGAATAACGAGACTTCAAAGCGTGTGTGTGTGTGTGTGTGTGTGTGTGTGTGTGTGTGTGTGTGTGTGTGTGTGTGTGTGTGTGTGTGTGTGTGTAATTACCTAATTCTGCTTACTGGAGAGACCCCAAGCTCGTAACTTTCCTTCTCCTGGTAGATAAAATTTTGTACTTAGTGAAGCTTATCATATTTGTCCTTAAAACTATGGATTGACTTAGCATTAACTACTTCCTCGCTTAGCGAATTCCAATCATCAACTACTCTCACACTAAAAAAGGACTTCCTTACAACCTTCAAAAAATATTTCTTACGAAACTTTAAACTATGAACTCTAGTTCTAGTGTCACCCATATAAAAATATCGATCCCTATCCACTCTATCCCCCCTCATTAGTCTTGCTTCGAGTGTGGTAAGTATAATTCCCTCAGCTTCTCCTCATATCTGTGTGTGCATGTGTGTGTATGTGTGTGTGTGCTAGTGTATGTGTCTGGATGTGTGATGTGGGTGCAGGTATGGGCTTAGCCTGAGCAAAGTGATGTAAAAATGTATTTTAGAATAGAAAATGTTCCTGTTTTACGTCACGGACTCCCTTTTCTACCAAGGGCTAGGACGGTTGCCTTCTTGCGAAGGACTTGTTTAGGCAGATGTAATCGTTTTTACCCTGAGTGCATGCCCTTGCTAACCTCAGACCGTGACGGGGCGCGAACACACATTTATATATATATATATATATATATATATATATATATATATATATATATATATATATATATATATATATATATATATATATATATATATATATATATGTATATATATATGTATATATATATATATATATATATATATATATATATATATATATATATATATATATTATATATATATATATATATATATATATATATATATATATATATATATATATATATATATATATATATATATATATATATATATATATATATATATATATATATATTAATATATATATATATAATAGATGTGACTTAAATTTTGCTTAAATATCAAAATAGATTACTACTCTCCCTCTCATATTATTTTCTATTGCTATATATGTTTGTCTCACTTTGCATATTTTTACATCTCGTTCCTAAAGTAAATACATACATCCATCTCTCATATGAATTCCTGTGCTTTTATAAATTTTTACATCACTTTGTTCAAGCAAAGAACACACACATGCACGCACACACACCAACACACACACACACACACATGCATACACAAACATATAATAGATTTTTATGATGAGGTAAGCGGAATCTTACAGGAGAGAGAGATCTGGGCGGATTGCATATTCCTAAACTTTCAGAAGGCATTTAATACTGTCCCACATGGGAAACAGAAAGAAGCTGCAAGTAATGGCGAGAATAGGTGGAATAGTCTTGGAATGGATGGCAACTTACTTAGAAGGAAGGGAACAGAGGGTTAGAGTAAGACAGTGCCTGAATGGAGAAGGGTGAGCAGTGGAGTTCCACAGAGCTCAGTTTTAGGGCCACTTTTGTTCCTTGTATATGTAAATGACGTACCAGAGTCTGTAAATTAATTTATGAATATGTTTGCAGATGATTCAAAGACTGTGAAGAAAGTAAGAGACGAAAACAATGATTGAGATCTTCAGGAAGACCTAAATAGTCTGAATAGCTGGTCTGAAAAGTGGCTATTGAAATTAAATGCTTCCAAATATAAGGTAATGAGAATGGGTACAAACAAATACACAAACAAACAAACAAGCATTTATTTCCATTTTTGTACAATGGCTATTCTTCTAAAAATAAAAATAACCTATAAGTAGACATGTAATTGAACTAATAAATAAGAGGGTAATACATATAGTTAAATTAAATATAGCTTTCCTAGAAAATAATAATGTTGTAATAAAAATGTTAACAATAATGTTAATACTAAAGTATCAATAATAACACTCGATACAGTATCGTTATTATCTGCATCGTCACCATATTTCTTTTCCTTACAATGAGAATAATTAGTTCTTAAGTTAGAGAACAGAGAAATCGCTATCAGTTTACATATAGAGAGGTTAGTGTTAAGGGAAATTGCATTAAATAATTAAGTTTAGTTTATGTGTGAGCAGCAACTATTTGTCCAAAAGAAAACTATATAGCTTGCCTTTGAAAGCTGTGAAGGAGGATGCATTTTTAAGATGCTCCGGAATATTGTTCCTGAGTGTTGGCCCTTTAATAGTGATCATCTTTGAACCTGCTTCTGTGTTTGTTCTCTGAATAAAGAGCTCACAGCTCTGTCTTGTGTTGGTTCACCTTATATCCCTGACTATTTTTAAATCAAATAGCCAGCTAGGATAATGATGGTCCAAAAGTTTGTATACAAAAACATAAACAGCATAAGAGACCTTGTTTTCTGCCCGCAGCCACCCAAGTTTATTGAGAGTTAGTGTGATGTGGTCATATTTTCTTATTCCTCCTAGGGCAACTCGAGTTGCAAATTTAATAAGCTTCTGTATTCTGTTTATCTGAGTCTTAGTGGTAGCTCCCCAAACAGTTGTGCAGTAATTAATGTAACTTAGGGTTAGAGATTCAACAACAGTTATTCGAGCGGTCGTCTCAAAATTGTCTTTTATACGTGATTCGTATATTAATGTTTCTGTAACCTTTTTGCATATTTTATTTATGTGGGAATCAAGCAACATGTAGTTATCAAAGTGTATTCCTAGGTTTTTTACTATTTTGCTAGGTGTAATAATATTGCTGCAAAAATAAATTGTTGTGTTTTCTGGAATTTGTGCTATATGGAACCCTGAACCAATAAACATGCATTGTGTTTTACTTTTGTTAATTAACAGCCCAATTTCTTGGAAATAGGTTTTAATTTTTGACAGAGTGCTTTCTGCTCTTAAGGTTAGCTTTGGGAGATTTTTAATATCGCCACTAAGGAGTAGATGAGTGTCATCTGCATATTGTACGACTAGACAGTCAGAAATGAAAGAAGATAGATCATTTACTTAATTGGAAAAGAGGATAGGACCAAGTACTTATCCCTGTGGAACACCAAATTAAAAAGCTTTTGGCAATGATATAATGTTGTTAAGACGGATAGACTGTTTGCGATTAGATAGATACTCTCTAAACCAGCTCGGATCAATATTTAGGTTAGTACATTTACTTATAAGAATTTCATGGTTTACACTGCCGAAGGCTTTTGATAAGTCTAATAATACAAGCAGAGATTTGTTCATATCTATATTATTATAAATACTATTCGTAACTTTGAGCGGTGCAGTCTCCGTCGAGAGTTTCGATCTGAAACAATGTTGATTAATAGCTAATAGTCTATTCGACTCTAAATATGACATAAGTTGGCATGCAACAATTTTTTCTAATATTTTAGAGAAAATAGGTAGCAGGGAAATGGGACGATAGTTTGTCACATCTCTGTCCCACTTTTTATGCATCGTATTACATGTGATTTCTTCCAAGAGTCAGGAAACTTTTTAGTAACAATGGAAGCGTTCATAACAGTTAGAACATAATACACAATCATGGGTAGAGCATCTTTGATGAATTAAAATGGTATTCCGTCTGGACCATAAGAACCAGAGTTTCTTACGCTCTTTATGGTAAGAATTAGGTAGCACAATCGATAGGATTCATCTTGAAGTATTCTCTTGTGTTTACTTTGGAAGAATTGACATTTAAGTAATTACTCATATTCACTGAGTTGATGTTTTCTTGTGTTTTCTTATATGTATATTTGCCAACGTTAGCAAAATAGTTATTAAAGTTTTCCTCTTTATCTTTCAGCTCTATAATATTTTCATAACTTCCTGAGTAGTCTTTTCATTTGGTATCATGCTTCTTATCACTTCCCATGTTGCCGCTGTATCATGTCTAGAGTCATCAAATTGTTTTTTGTAAAGGTCTTTTTTACTTACCTTGATGCGAGGTCTGACACTTTTCTTTTCTACTTTATAACGTTCTCGGAGAGTCATATCATATCTATTCAATTTTAGCTCTATTTGTGTTTGATTTACAAGAGCAAGAAATCCCAAGCTTGAATACTCAATAGCAGGTGGAGAACTTTAAGGGACAGAGAATGAGAGAGATCTAGGATTACAGATACTGGCAGATATTTCTCCGGAAAGGAATGTAAATAGCATAGTAAGGGCAGTATTTCTTTATTAGTAAACGTAAGGATACCGTACAGGCACATGTACATGGAAATATTCAGAAATATTTATGTAACCCATGTGAGGCCAAAGCTTGACTATGCAGCCACCTTTTTGGAATCCACTCTTGAAATAGCACATAGTTATACTAGAAAAAGTTCAAAGACTTGCCACAAAACTGGTGCCAGAAATGCGCAATCTCATTTATGAGGAAAGGCTGAGGGAATTAGACTAACCCTTACTAGAAACTAGAAGAATGAGGGGAGATATGGTGACGGTTTTTTTATTTCTACATGTTTACGAAAGAGTGGATGAAGATCAATATTTTGGTATGACTGGCACTAGAACTAGAGGTCATAGTTTGAAGCTTTGTAAGAAAAGTTCTTTGCAGGATGTAAGGAAGTACTATTTTAGTGTCTCAATCCATAGTTTCAAGAAGAAGTGTGATAACTATTACTAAGTACAAAAATGAAAACTACGGGGCGTTAGGAGCATGAGGTTTTTCCCGTAAACACAATTAGGTAATTACACAAGCATCTCTCATTATTTTCTATGTTATTATATATTTATGCATCACTTTACCCAGGCTAGACACAAGTGCACACACACACATACACACACACACAAACACACACACGCTGATCGTGTTATAGCATACCTTGGTTAAAAAGTTATCAATATTTTTTTCTCCTGAAATGACCAGCTTAACAATTAAAAAGAAATATAACAGAAATAGGTGCGTGTCTCCTCGGTTGTATATTTGAGTTTTCCTTAATGTGGGCTTTTGCTTTGTATTTTTTTCTTCTCTAATTACCAAAGTCAAATTTTAAGTTAGGATGTGTTACCAGAAGAGTAATGAACTGAGTAACTAAATTAGTACTCGTATGTAGATATAGAAATTCTCTGTAAAGTAAAATATAAACTATTTTCTTTCATTATTTGCTCTTTCTTTATTCTGTGAAATGGTTGGGAGGAGTGGTAGAGGATATCTGGGAGATGTATGAGGAGGATTGGCTCTTAGAAGGCTGAACCAAAACGTCAAGGACCTTGAGACCCATTTAATAAGCCTTGACAATAAAATTCGGAATACGGATAGAGAAAAGAAAGAGAATGAAACACTTAAAGAGGTAATAAGATCTTTGGAGGAAGCAAATAAAGCACACGGGCAAGAGAGAAAAGAACTAGGGAGCGAATAAAGAAGATGGAAGGAGAAAAAAGTGAGCTAGAAAACAGACTTTCTAAACATGAAGGTAGTAACAAACAGTTGAATGACCACTTAAATGAATTAGATGTAAGTTCACTGCTCTCCTCTGAAAGAGACGAGATAGCATCTTGGAGTGTTCAGATGAAGATAAACAGTGAACAGTTTAGAAAAGAGTTTCAGTAGCTGAATATGGAACAAAGATGCCATGAAAATTTCCTCTGCAGATGCACTAAAGGGGAATATAGCAGTAACAGAGGCTGTGATAGTGGTGGCACTGGAAAATGTACAAACGGTTGACTATAAAGAAACAGTAATGGAAAAAATGAAAGATGTTGTGATGGAAAGGGCTAATCAACTGATTAAACAAGAACTTGATAAAGAAAAGACAGTGGTAATCTCAGGCATAAGTATATCCAAGTTGTCAACATGGAAGGGGAGACTTGAACAAAATAAAGCTACAGTTTTAGACCTGATAAGGAAGCTTGGAATACTATGTAAACATTCACCAACTTGGTAAATATTCTAGGGAGGGAAAAGAAAGACCAATGAAAGTAACCTTTAAGAGAGGGGACACATGTTTTGAAATATTGATGAGAAAATAACTAAAATCTTTCAAAAAATTTAAAACAGTGTTCACTAGACCACACAGAACACAGAAAGAGATGGCAATGATAAAAAAAATTGATGCGAGATGCTAGAAGGTTAAATGAGGAAAGAAATTAAGAAGAAAAAACTATTTGTTTCAGACTTCTTCCAGACAAAGGGGACATAAAGAAGATAATGGAGGAAGATTGGGGAATGTGGCCTCATTAAGATTGCTGTACATAAATGATGATGGAATAGCTGGTATGGCAGTAGAATTAAAGCATAGAATTCGTAATTGTAAACCAGATATAGTAGTGATTACAGAGACTAAGTTAAGTGAAGACATTAACAGTGTCATAGTTTTTCCAAAGGACCTCAGAATATTAAGGGTTGAAAGATGTGAGAGGACTGGTGGAAGGATAGCACTGCTCATAAGTGAAAGATTTCAGGTTGAGAAAATAAATTTTGCTATAGAAAGCAAGTTCAAGGAATTTTTTGTTGCTCACCTAAATACTTGGTCAGAGAGCATTATAATAACTGTTGTACATAACCCACCAAGGAACCAACATAGGTAGAAGTTTATGACGA
This sequence comes from Halocaridina rubra, assembly GCA_037179515.1. Lineage (NCBI taxonomy): Eukaryota > Metazoa > Arthropoda > Malacostraca > Decapoda > Atyidae > Halocaridina > Halocaridina rubra. The sequence goes on along the minus strand of JAXCGZ010013906.1, from coordinate 8,936 downwards.
AAGTCATATAGGAACTATTGAAGTCATAAACTCAGGATTTTGATTATGGGAGATTTTAATCATAGAAAGACAGATTGGATTAATCTTGACTCACACAGTGGGGAGGACTCTTTTGGGGCAAAATTCCCAGATTGCATACAAGGGAATTTCCTACACCAACATATACTGGAACCAACGAAGGTCAGGAGTGGGAATGAGCCATCACTGCTTGAACTAGTATTCACAGATAATGTGTTGGATATTGCAAAAATGGTGAGTATGAACCACCAGTTGGAAAGAGTTACCAATGTGTGTTGTTGATGGAGTATATCATCGAAGATGTTCTGCCTGAAAAGAGAGGCACTGAGGACATGAGGAGGAACTATCCGATAGGAGGATATATTAAAATTAATGAGCTCTTTGCAGTTATTGACTGGAGGATCTTTTTTAACAACAAATCTGTATAAGAAATATGCGACACAATTTGTGAGGAATATGGAAAGATAGTAGATTGTTGTATACGTTCCAAAAAAATTGGAGTTTTTAAAGCCAGAGACAAATGGTTAAATAATGATTTTTTTTATGAGTGTGACACCGGGACAGATAAAAACTGCCCTAATCAAGAAAAGCCCTGGTACGAGAAAATACCAAGACGATGGAAAAGAAAAAGGTTAAGGACAAGGCAAATATGAGGTAATATCACTCAAAGGAAAATGACATACAGAAAAAACAGTCATAGTACAGAGGACCCAGTGATATGGAGGACTACGCCCTGAGATGATGCTAGATCTCCTTTTTGAAGGATAATATGTCAAAAGAATTAGGAAAGACAGAAGGAGGAAGAGAGTTCCAGAGTCTGGAGGTAGATGGGAAGAGGCAGTCACTGCACCGACCAATCCGTGAGCTACAAATCTACACACAGTATCTGTGAGATGAGGCCACTTGGGGAGTGTTACGCAACCTCGGCAATTGGGGAGGGATGCAACTCGCCAACTCATCAGAGCAGCGATGGAAGTAGTAGCGACAGAAAAGAGAAAGGGAAGATACCTTATAGCGAAGAGAGAGAGAATCCAGATTAGAAGTAAGAGAAGGATCATTAATGACTCTGATTGCCTTAGATTCAACCCTATCAAGGAGATAAGTATAAGAAGAAGCACCTCAGATGTGTGAGCAATATTCTAAGCAGGGATGGATAAGACCTTTATAACTTTTAAGTAACTGCAAAGAGGAAAAGTAATGACGGAAACAAAACCAAAACCCCCAATTTTTTGGATGAAGATTTAGAAATTTGGATTATGTGATGCCTCCAAGACAAGTTAGAGGCTAAATGGATTCCTAATATGTTGATAGAATTAAGAGGGTAAATTCCAGGAGGAGAAGAAGATAAAGAGATAGCCATAAATTGTATCTTGGAGGCGTTGAATTTAACTATATTTTGAGTGCCCCACTCAGACACCCTCTGCAAATTGGAGTTGAGAGTAGAAGAAAGTGAGAAACAAGACTGATTACGATTAGCAGATGAGAGTTGTGAAGAAAATGCAGATGGAAAGTGAAGGATAGAATCATCAGCAAAGGCATAAAGATTTGAGGAAGGTGGGGATTGTAGAGGATCATTGATGAAGAAAATGAACAGAGTAGGTGAAAGAACAGAGACTGTGGAACACCACTGGTAACAGGGAAAGGGCTAGATGTTGCACCATCAACAACTGCAGTAATAAAACGGTCAGAGAGAAAACTGGAAATCAGAGAACAGAAAGAATGGGTAAAGCCATAGGCAGAGAGTTTGGTCAACAGAGTCTTGTGCCAGACTCTGTCAAAAGCCTTAGATATATCAAAAAAAAAAAAGACAAAGGATTCCCCATAGTTTCTCAGAGAGGATGACCATACATGAATAAGATAGGACAGGAGGTCACCAGTAGATCTTGTGTTGTGGAGGCCGTACTGGTGATCGGAAATAAGTGAATTAGATTCAAGGGGTTTCAAGAGGTGAGCATTGAGCAATATTTCGAAAACTGTAGCAATAGAGGAGGTTAGGGCAATAGGTCGGTATTTTGAAGGAATAGAGCTGTCACCCTTCTTAGGAACAGGTTGAACTAGAGCATGCTTCCAAGATGAAGGATAGATATTGGTTGACAGAAAGAAGCAAAAAAGATGGTAAAGCACGGAGCCAGATCATCCGCAAACTCCTTAAGGAACCTTGCAGGGATTCCATCGGGACCAGATGCCTTGTTCGTCTTTAGCGAGCAGAAAACCTTATGAACTTTGCATGAAGAAAGGATAAGGTAGGGCATAGGGTTAGAGAGGGGTAAAAATTGAGGAATAGGTGTGCTGGAATCTTTTCTAGAAGAGTTAGTAGAAAAATAAGAGCCAAAGAGAGTGGCTTTGTCAGTCATAGTCATAGATTTTATTGCAAAGTATTCGGTATATATACAGGAATAAATATGTACTTTATATTCAGAGGTACTAGCCTGCTGAGCAAGAGCTCCTTGGCAGGCAGTTTAATATATATTACACATAATTTAATGCATGATGGCAATAGTCAGTAGGAGAGCAAGCTATAGAACTATCAGAACGAATGAGAAGGGGAAAGCTTGAGATACAGAAATTTTTGGAGAGGTTTTTGGCTAAGGACCAGAAGCATTTGTCAGTGGGTGAGGAGTTAAGGTAATCAACTTTACTTCTTATAAAGAAAGCCTTAGACCTTCCAATCTGAGCAGTACAGCGATTCCTAGGCTTGGTAAGATCGGCATGCCCGATTCTTGGCCTGTGTAGCCATGGAGCAGGCTTGGTCAAACCAAGGGTTAGGCGGAGAGAATTGTTTTTGCAGAAGAGGTGATGTACAACTCCATTCCATAAGTCATGATCTCGGCAACTTTTAGAGCTACCTGATCAGGGTTGCAGGGCCAAAAGCAGTAGTCATCCCATGAAGAAAGTACAGAATAAGTGTAAGAGAACTAAGAAGTGGAGAGACAAATGCTGGAAAAGGGATAGGAGGAAAAAAATAATAAATGCCGGGCAGACATGTAAAAGAGCAAGAAATTATTACCTAAGTAAAAGAAGAGAGGCAGAGAGGGACTATGAAAGGGATATCACCAGGAAGGCTAAAGAAAATCCCAATCTTTTCCACAGCTTTATCAGACGAAATCTGAAGGTAAAAGAACAGGTTTTAAAGCTAAAGAGAGTGGATGGAAGCTTCACTAAGGCAGATGAAGAGATCTGCGAAGAATTGAACGAGGAGTTACGGTCAGTATTTACAGGAGAAAATGCCTCACCCCATTAGATTGCAGGGATAGGCGCTCATGGACCGGCATTAGAGAACATCATATTTTCAGCCACAGAGGTATGCAAAGTGCTGATGGAGTTAGATGTCCATAAAGCTACAGGTCCTGATGATATATCCCCTTATGTTCTTCAGAAATGCACTAAATCAATATCAGCGTCACTATGTACCATATTTGAAAAGTCGCTGGAAGCAGGGAAGATTCTAAGATGCTGGAAATAACCAAACGCGGTACTTTTTCTCAAAAATGGAAGCAGGGATACAGCTCTAAACAATAGGCCTGTTTCCTTGACCAGCATAGTTTGCAAAGTTATGGAGAAACTACTAAGAAAATACAACTGTCTTAACATGAAATCCTTCAACTTTTTGTCAGTAAGACAGCATTGCTTCAGAGAAGGTAGATCAACAGTAGCGAGCATATTAGAATTTTATGATGAGGTAAGCCGAATCTTACAGGAAAGAAAGGGCTGGGGAGATTGCATATTCCAGACATCCAGAAAGCATTTGACACTGTCCCAAACGGGAGACTTATTAAGAAGCTGCCAACAATGGCAAGAATTAGTGAAATGTCTTAGAAGGAAGGGCAGAGAGGGATAGAGTAAAACACTCAGTGTCTGAATGGAGAAGAATTAGTAGAAGAGTTCCACAGGGTTCATTTATAGGGCCACTTTTGTTTC
>JAXCGZ010013905.1:22500-27500 GCA_037179515.1 Halocaridina rubra | reverse complement strand
CATGAATATGACATAAGCAAAGCTTCAAATCGAGTCCTCACGTGAAACTGAGCATATAAATTGCATAATGAAGTATCTCGCAATATGAGATAGATAGATAGATAGATAGATAGATAGATAGATAGAGATAAATAGATAGATAGATAGAGAGATAGATAGATAGATAGATAGATAGATAGATAGATAGATAGATAGATAGATAGATAGATAGAGAGAGAGAGAGAGAGAGAGAGAGAGAGAGAGAGAGAGAGAGAGAGAGAGAGAGAGAGAGAGAGAGAGAGAGAGAGAGAGAGAGAGAGAGGAGAGAGAGAGAGAGAGAGAGAGAGAGAGAGAGAGAGAGAGAGAATGCTCGGGAACGAACTATATAAATATACATGATTTTTTTTTGAAGCTACAGAAAATAGTCTCATGAGTATTTACACACCTTCAGGATATAAATTATACAAACCACTTTTTAACCTGAGTTCAAGAATAAGTAATATTACAGAGAAAATAACAGGAACGGAGCCTGCTAGCAAGAGGAAAAAGATATTTGTTTGTTTGTTTGCCATTTTAAGTGTTACTACTACTCTCCAATCGAATGGGGTGGATACAGACTGGTTGGAGCAGGGGGAAGAAGGTTGGATGCCCTTACTAAGTCCCAGCGGTGGTCTCAAACACGGGTTTGTCCCTTCCTGAATCGAGTTCTTTAACCAATGCACTACCACAGACCCCAAAAGAAAAAAAGAGCTGTACATGAATAAAATGACGCGATTTTTGGAATACGCTTTCCTTATACATTGCCAGGTCATATCAACCTGGATTTGGCTAAGGTATATCAATATGGCTGAAGTGAGAGAAAAAATGAGTTAATGATTACCATGAGTAAAATGTACTCTATCTCACAGAAAGAAAGAGAGAGAGAAAAAAAAATATATCTATATCTATATATATATATATATATATATATATATATATATATATATATATATATATATATATATATATATATATATATATATATATATATATACAAAATTTAATCCAAGGCATACAGTTATATTCACATACAAATATTAGATAAATTTAACAAAAATATATTTTAGGAACCTAAATATTGGCCATAAACATTAAAAACACTTACTCCACTTGCGTTCATGACGAGGAAGGCTTAGTTTGATTACTGTAATATAAGTTTGTTAACTACTGAAAAAAGTATTCAGAGTAAATTCTGAAATACCTAAAAGTGTCTATATACCGTATAACTATTAATTGCAGTGATAATCTAAAAGCATTATAAATATAGACACCAGCAGACTATAAAAACGTAACAAAGCCGTTTGTAGTTGAAATGAAATAATAACAATGATTGAACACACTCTTTCTCAATATGTAAGTAAAAGCGTAAGTTTGCATATGAAGACAGCCAAAATGCTGATGATGCAAATCTTTGGGGGGGTACAGACGATCATTATTACTGTCAGTAAAAATACTGACACTATTCTATTGGTGTGAACTACTACGTCCATATGATGGACACACCGACAGTAATAATGACAGTACAGGGAAATACTGTCAGTAATATTGATCGTCGGTTTAGCCCTTAAGGAAGGATTTACTTTTGGCATTAAATGCTTGTACTAATTAGAATAGAATTCGTAATATAATTTGCATTATATTTATTTTCAGCAAATTGGATATTTAAAATCCTATATGAAATTTGGAATAATTAACTCTTAATGGCTAATCAACCCCATGAAATTTGAATTCTTTGACGCTGGAAATAATTATTTGCAACGGTAAATTAGTTTTGAAATATTAACATGTTTTGAAGATTGGAATAATTATCTAACGGTCAATCTAGTCTGTTGAATTAACATGTTTTGAAGCGTGGAACCTACATCAAGTAAGCTGTTTCAGAAAATTCTTGGGTTTGAAACTTTGGAGAGTTTTGTAAATATAAATGATTTACAAAACTAACCTAAGTGTGCGTGAGTAAGTGCGTGTGTTGGTCATTAAAATCTTCATTATTACACAGGGTGTTTCTCTCAGTGGTAAGGGAAAAACAAGGGGGCTCAAATTTTCATTCTGTTCCTCATCCAAAAAATATTATTATAAAACACGATGCAGAGTAAGGAGCACTGATAAGAACGACACAACCAGACTCAACTTCAAAACCTGTATATGGTCTACTCACACAATATTTCTCTAATTTATTTGCTTCTCTTGGAGATGATGTAGGTGTTCTGGTGATGACAAGTCTCTTTGTAAATAACAGTAATTTCCATGAAAAAAGGTTTCGTAAATCTAGGTCTCTCTCTCTCTCTCTCTCTCTCTCTCTCTCTCTCTCTCTCTCTCTCTCTCTCTCTCTCTCTCTCTCTCTCTCTCTCTCTCTCTCTCTCTCTCTCTCTCTCTCTCTCTCTCTCTCTCTTCTCTCTCTCTCTCTCTCTCTCTCTCTCTCTCTCTTGGATACTTCAGTCAAACATTTATGTCATCGATGAGTACCATGGCAATATTTTGATGCAGTTCATTGACCTACAGCAGTTAATATAGACCTGTTCTAATTATCAATATATTTATAATCATGTTATATATTAGATAAGAATAGCAATTTCTCTCTCTCTGTTGCTTTACCTTTATATAATATTTTTTATCCATCTGTATATCTCTCTATCTATCTATCTATTATATATTATATATATATATATATATATATATATATATATATATATATATATATATATATATATATATATATATATATATATATATATATATATATATATATATATATATATATATATATATATATATATATATATATATAATATGCACTGGCAAAGCTCATGAACGATTTCAACTGACTGAAACAGTTTTTATCAAGACTCCTCTCAAACAGAGGGTAAAAACAAAACTTGGCGAACTCCAAGAACAATGATAGCCTCAGGCAGTGAATGTGACAAACTCGTTTTGTGGCAAGCAGGTGGCTCCTGCAGTGGGAGTCTAGTTTTTGGAAATCCACTCTCAACAGAAGCTGTTGTATTTTCATGTGCAAAAATAGCTGCTGCCGTTGATGGTTTAACTGAGATTTTTTGTTATGTTCTCTCTCTTTTTCTCTCCGTTACTTATCACTGCACTTGGCTCCTTGGTGTGACTGATACCATTGACAGTAACACTTCTTTCTATCATAAAAAATCGTTAACGATTATAACCGACGATGATGACGGGCGGCAGGGCATCACAACCATATAACTTGAGATCATAGATTTATATCTCTTGTGCGTGTGATTACCTGTACGTGGAAGCTTGGCAAAGAATTCCAATTTTCTCTTTATATTATCAGTGACAAACCTCATCAGATAACGTGTTTCCCCTTCAAAATGAAAGGGTCTGGGTCTGTAAGTAATAATAACAATCTCTCTCGAATAGATCCACTGTTGCTTCTGAGCCTCGAGGTGAGATGTTACAATTTGTTAATTTACGGGTTAATACAAAAAGAAGGAGGTCAGTTATATGCGTTAATGAAAGGGACGGGTATCATAACATTACCTCCGTCCTCGTAAAAAGTATATCTCTGAGACTGAGAATTATACATATTATTACACATGGAAGTTATAAAGTGAATTGAAAGGAAAAAAGAAGAGAAATTAACATGTAGCTTATTCCAAATCTCAAATAACGTTTACCTCTATACGTTCTTATTACGATGTAATTTTTCTTTTTTGCAATATATATGCAGCAATATAGTACTGGTCGGTTCCATTTTGTCCTTAGTACTCCTTATCATACTTGTCATTAAAATCATGGATTGAGTTAGCATTAACTACCTCCTCGCTTTGCGAATTCCAATGATCAACTACTCTTACACTAGAAAAGTACTTCCCTACATCCTGCAAAGAAGTTTTCTTACGAAGCTTCGAACTGTGACCTCTAGTTCTAGTCACAGCCATATCAAAATATCGATCCCTATCCACTTTGTCATAACCATGAAGGAAGTTAACTACCGTCACCATATCCCCCCTCATTCTGCTAGCTTTGAGTGATGGTAAGGCTATTTCCCTCAGCCTCTCATCATAACTGAAATTGCCTATTTCTTGCACCAGTTTCGTGGCATGAATTTGAATTTTTCTTGCGTTACTACGTGCTTTTTCAAGTGTGGATTCCAGAAAAGGGGCTTCATATTGAAGCTTTGGCCTCACATAGGTTACATAAATATTTCTGAATATTTCTTTGTCCATGTACCTGAAGGCTTCCCTTACATTTGCTAAGATAACATATGCTGCCCTTACTATGCCATTTATTTGCATTTCTGAAGACAAATCTGCTAGTATGATTACTCCTTGATCTCTATTTATTCTGTCTCTTGAAGTTTTGCTTCTGTCATCACAAAAGATGTCGTACATTTCTTGTACAGAGTTGTTGTTAAATAAGGTTCTCGAGTCAATAATCGCAAGAAGCTCATTAATTTTGATATAATCTCCTTTTGGATACTTCCTCTTTGTGTCCTCAATGCCTCTACTTTCAGGCACAACATCTTTGATGATATACTCCAACAACAACACACCGTGGTCGCTCTTTCCAATTGGTGGTTTATACTCAATATTTATTCAATTTCCAACACATTATCTGTGATTACTAGATCAAGCACCAATGGCTCATCCCCACCCCTGGACCTCGTTGGTTCCAGTACATGTTGGTATAAGAAATTCCCTTGCATGCAATCTAGGAATCTTTTCCAAATGAGTTCTTCGCACTGTGTGGGTTAAGATTTGTCCAATCTATCTCTGTGAATAAAATCTTCCATAATAAAAATCCTACATTTTCTCTCCCGTGCAATGTAAACAACTGCTTTTATGACTTCGATGGTACCTATATGACTTTTCTCATAAACTTCTAGTTTATGTGGGTTCCTTGGTGGGTTATATACAACAGTTATCATAATGCACTCTGACCCAGTATTTATGTGAACTACAAGAAATTCCTTGAACTCACTTTCTATAGCAGTTTATTTCTGCATCCTG
>JAXCGZ010013905.1:0-10000 GCA_037179515.1 Halocaridina rubra | reverse complement strand
AAAATGAATTCTTTAAAATGTAGCCTCTTCGTTTTACTCTGCCTTGCTGCTACCTGGCACAATCTATAAATACATTTTGCTATTCCAAAATCAAAGCTATTATTTCACAATTAATAATAATGGACATAGGTTTTTCATTATCAAGCAAAGCTACAGGGTATTAGTTCTTGATGCATTTTCAGCATTCAGTCCATGAAAATACCATTTGCACGATGACCTAATACATCTAATTGCTTATTTACATTGACCACTGAGCTGATAGGGATTGGTATGTGACAAAAGCTAACTCCCTCTCCTAATTTACCCAAGTACTTTAGGTTGCCATGAAAATTTTGTATTTTGGTAGATACTTATTTAGCATATTGTTACCAAGCATAAGAATCCAAGTTCGAATACCAAATGTTATTTGCACAGTTTGTCTTAAATTTCTTCGTCTCGTAGCTCCTGTTCCCAAAGCAGGGCCGGTGAGTACAAGTTTATATCGGTGAGAGTAATGGTGAAAGTGGATCTTGAAGCGCTATACCTTTGATATGATGAAACATATCTCTAACATAACTTGGAACTCATGAAGTATTGGGACCTAACTTACACAAAATATTAAGTTATGTAAACAAACTCATAAAAACTAACTTAACCTAATCGAAAAAGAAGGACTTCTAAAAATTTTAAGCCCAAATTCATAATGAGGACGTATAACTTTTAGTATAAATATTCAAATTCTTAACAATGTTCAGACAAATGGCTTTTCAACAAGTTCTGTAAATGCATGGTCAGCTACTGTAAAAATAAAAGGATCCAACTAACTATTCAGTACTATTCACTGGACAGTTAGACTACCTTTCCTACTTACAAAGAGAGGGAAAGAGTTCATAGTGATGAGAAAAGCGAGGCTAATTGTTGATCTTCCTCATAGCCAATCTGATCAGACTCAAAGACCTTGTAGTCTACTGTCTTGACCTTTCCGGTAGCGGCTGAACTCTAAGACCGGCTCTCTGATTAAGGCTTTTGTTTTCCCGTGATGTATTTCGGTTTGAAAGTATTGTACTCCTCAAGAGGAAAGAACAATACTTGGGACGTTATCTGGAGAGATAATCACTGGTTATTTTTTTATTTTTTATATTAAAGAAGATTCTGATACTAACATCCTGCCATTTTGTTCTGGAAGTCTAACTCCCTTCACTGCACATCGTCGTTTTCTATACCCTCGTATTTTCTAATATTTTCCCCCACCTATTCTACTCAATTACTTCTCTGTCTCAAAAGCGGTCTTAGGTTTACTAAAACATGAAAATATATTACCAGACAATGCACTCTCTACAAAAATCTGCAGATATCAAAGTGTGAAAGCGCTCTTAAACTGCAAAATAAATCATAAAAGCAATAACGTTATATTTTGGTTGTCTCAACATATCCTTAAATTACAGAGACCATTCCTGAACACTGAAAAGACTAATGATATTGAATATAACATAGATTATTTACTAAAATGGCATCTCGTTAGTTTACCTATAGACAACTCGAATCTGATACACATGAGCTGCCTATGCAGTATTTATTAGAAAAAGATTACCTTACAAATAATGCTACAAGGATTATCATACAAACCTGAACCTGAACATCATTCATTTATTACTGAATGGGATATTAGAGAGGTATTACTGGCTGGATTATAATGTACCTATTTCTCATGTTTTGTTGTTGCATACATCATGCAAAGATTTCTTTTTGCGCCTTTCTATGCCGCAAGTAGTCAACGTTCGAATGAGGGTGGACACAGGCATATTGAAGCTGAGGGATTAATGCTGGATGTCTTCCTAACTCCCCGCAGTGGATCGAATCCAGATAAATCACTTCCCGACTCGCGCACTCGGCCACTGAGCTACTGCCACCAACACTAGAAATTTTTATGTAAAAGCTTGAATTACATAAAATTAAACAATAATTTCATTACACTTAATTTCTGCATAATTTATATATGTTCTTACATCAAAATATGCAAAACAAACACGTACAACTTGAATTAAATATGACTTAAAACCCTAGCTCTTGAGAAACAGGGTTGAAGAAACTATAATATCTTTTATTATAGTTCTTAATTATCAGGTCATAATAGCATGATTTATTCTGCCAATATATGAATCCGTTTTGGAGACAGGTTTGAGATACACGGACTATATTACTTCAAGAACCTACTTCATGAAGGGCTTTGATAATACTAAGCCGTAATTATTTTTATAGACAATAATACACACACACACACACACACACACACACACACACACACACACACACACATACACACACACACACACACACACACACACACACACACACACACACACACACACACACATATATATATATATATATATATATATATATATATATATATATATATATATATATGTATATATATATATATATATATATATATATATATATATATATATATATATATATATATATATATATATATATATATATATATATATATATGTATATATATATATATATATATATATATATATATATATATATATATATATATATATGTATATATATATATATATATATATATATATATATATATATATATATATATATATATATATATATATATATATATATATATATATATATATATATATATATATATATATATATATAATCAAGACTTTAAGTTCATATTAATTTTCATATACACAGCGTATTTTCCTCTGACTTCAAAAATATTTGAGTGCTTTAACCGCAGTAAACTCTAATCTTGTCATCTATAATTATTACTTGTTCTAAATAAGATAGGCATCGCCTGCACTTTTACCCTAAGTGATCTGTTATCAGCTGTATATTCTCCAATATTCTGATGCCTTTAAGACTATGCTTCACTGTTTAATAAAATTTTATATGTTAATATGTATTATTCTCTTTTAAGTTTTCCAGCAAAAGTTTTATTGGAACTCTTAGTGCCTTCCTCTGGCAGTATGCTTCAATTTTTTTTATCTGGTAACACTAAAGAGAATGTCTATTATTACATAAACTAGTTTTTCCCTGAGGAAATATTAGCAATATTATCTATACAAACATTCCTTTCTAAATATAACGATGCTTAAAAGTGCCCGTATCATTAAATCAATTATAATTCTTAAAATCCAAGAGAATTTCGAGAGTAAATATTTAAGCTTACTTTGGCTAAAGCAAAGAAAATAAATATTATCATTATAACATATGGACTTTTGCAATATTCCGCAGAATTCACCAGAGGTTTTTGAATGAATAAAAGTGTAAGTTGGTTTTCTAAAGGTAAGGAATTAAATGTTATCAGCAATTAAGGAACAGGCCTCAAGCAGAATAAACTCTTTTCGTCAGAACTGACGAGGACAAAGCGTCATAAAGGTGGTACGCATGCACTCTTTTGAATGTTGATCTTAATCCATGTAGTACATTAAAATATACATTTCTAGTGGCTAACTTCTAGAATGTCACAGATTTCCCCAGAAGAACGTAAGTTGTCTGGAACTGTTTAAGAAAAAGAGCATGTAGGACACCCTGTACGCAAATGACGAAACTAAGCTACTTCAAAAGCCATCAAAGATAAAAAAAAAAGAAAAGAAAAGAAGCTCAAGAAAGAAATATTCAGATTCTCACAAGATTTGAATCTCAATACGAAAGTTAACTCAGAAGAATAAAAAGCTAAAGTCAAAAACTTTGACAATGATAGACGGCTTTTGTATGCTCTAATTCATATTCCTTTTGAAGTTGAATGTCATGCGCAATACAGGTACAATAAAATAAATTAGAATAAGGTACCAATTTACAGGACTTTGGGCACTAGTGCCAAAGGTAGGAAGGTATAGGGAAGTAGATATGGTCACTTTACAAGAATTAGAACATGAGGGCAGGGCCACCATGCTATCCTGTGGGTAATTGGACACATTCTGGGGTACCCCAATAAATGACACCTGTAAAATCTGAATAAAAGAATATTTTAGGCTCACTTGTAAAGGCAACAGTATATATATATATATATATATATATATATATATATATATATATATATATATATATATATATATATATATATATATATATATATATATATATATATACGTACATAAAAAAAACAAACACACATATTTTATATGTAGGATGATATCATTATAATATTTAAACTCAATATTGATTAAACATATATATATATATATATATATATATATATATATATATATATATATATATATATATATATATATATATATATATATATATTATATATATATATATATATATATATATATATATATATATATATATCCGCTGCAATACTACAACTGATGGTCTTTTGGACTTAGACTAGAGTAGTCAGGACAGGTCGAAGCTGAGTCTTCCTTCAGTCACACTTCTTTTGCTATGCCTACATATACGCCGAAAAATCTGCCGTATTTGTTACACATCTGTTATTATCCTCTCACATCTGACAATGCACAACACTCCCCATCGGCTTCCTTACATTTTTCTTAAATTTTTTCTTGGTGGTCGGCCAGATGGAGGCAAGTTTCTCTACCAGTCTAATTGTCACACTAACACACGCACATACACACACAAACGCACGCACACACACAATTGCATATATATATATATATATATATATATATATATATATATATATATATATATATATATATATATACAAATTAATACATTTTCTTTTATCCCATCCAGGCCTCTCTAAGCATTTATTTTTACAAAGATATATATATATATATATATATATATATATATATATATATATATATATATATATATATATATATATATATATATATATATATATATATATATATATATATATATATATATATATAGTTACTATTACTGTCATATCTAGGATATTAAGTAAATAGCAAACAATTTAAAAGTACGCAACCTAATGTAAGCTATATTCATACCTACTCATTTCTGAATCATAAGTTGCATTTGATTTTTTCAGATTACATATTCAATAAGATTTGAACAAGATATAGAATAAAAATCAACAATAACATCAGTTTCAGCCCTTCCAAGTCTCTTGCCACACTCGTTGGGCTCGCAAATAGGATTTTCAATGTAAAAGTTTTTCCATGTGCTTTCCGTCTACTTTACCTACACCTATTAGAAATATCTAGCAAGAAATTGCCAGATGGAAAATAAATAGTGATGTTTTTTAGTGTTTCTGGTCGCGGATGGTAGGGCAGGAAACGAGTTAATGACGTACATAAATGTCACCTCCCACGGCCTTCCCACTAAGGGGAAAAAAAAAGAAAGTTATTAAATTTTGGTTCTTGCCCCTCAGAATATCAGAAACATTCGCTTTTAAATGTCTTCATGATCACCCAATCCGTATTTTTGCTTCACTTTGAATAAAGGCTTTACGGTCGTGTTGAGCCAACACACACACACACACACACACACACACACACACACACATAGTTCTTATATAGCCTAGCGTTTCAAAAGGAAAAAGAGAGAGAGAAAAAAAATGTTATGAAAAAGGAGGAAGAGAAGCGGTGCATATTACCTCAACTGTGGACTCACACTGGGCCTATTTTCAACATCTGTCCATGTGCTCTTGCTTATGCGATGTTATCTTTCAGAATAACTATTTACATCCTTATTTCTGTATTTATTTTACTGATACAGAAGTCGAGGCTCAGAAGCTTATGTCCTCTTCCGAGTAAATGACTGCGAAGGAAATATGTAAACCAATGTATAATCTGAATACTGTTTTGCCCTCAAAGTCTCTGTCATTTAATTATCAGCAGCCTACACTAAGCCTATTTTATCTCCAACTGTAAAAAAGTACAATTTTATACACTGAAAGTATCTGCTTGCTTAGAGAAGCAACTAAAATATTCCCAATTTAAGAAATTCGTCAAAAGCAAAGAAGATTAACGGATAAAAATATAGTTTTGTTATATTGCATTTGCAAGTTTCTGAGAGCACATGGAATAAAATAGATACGTACTAGATTCCACAATGAAAGTCCTTCCCAGCTAGCATTTGAACACTCAACAAAAAAGCCAATAAAAATAGGTAGCAATTTATGTGATATATATTATTTCTCTGAAATTTTTTTCATACGCTATTGTAAGAAATATGGTACATTGTTAGGGGCTAAAAACAACTATAATTTATATTATTCACATAGAAAAAAGAGAAAAAAGAAATCTTTCATGAAAATATATACACACACGCACGCACACACACACACACACACACACACACACACACACACACACACACACACACACACACACACAAAGAAGTGTTCATTAGACGATACAGAACACAGGAAGAGATGGGAAAGATCAAAAACTTGTTGCAAGAGGCAAGAAGGTTAAATGATGAAAGAAATGAAGAAGAGAAGAAAAATTTTCGTTACGGAATACTTCCAGACAAAGGGGAGATAAAGAAGATAATGACAGAAGATCAGGGGATGGGGCCTCATTAAGATTGTTATACACAAATGCTGATGGATTAGCTGGTAAGGCAGTAGAATTAAAAGATAGGATTCACAACAGTAAGGCAGATATAATAGCAATTGCAGAGACTAAGTTGAGTGAGGACATAAACAGTGTCACAGTTTTTCCTAAGGGCTTCAGAATACTAAGGGTCGAAAGATCTGAGAGGACTGGTGGAGGGATAGCACTGCTCATAAGTGAGAGGATTCAAGTTGAAGAAATAAACTTGGCTATAGAAAGTGAGTTCAGGGAATTTCTTGTTGCTCGCATAAATACTGGGTCAGAGAGCATTATAATAACTGTTGTATACAACCCACCAAGGAACCAAAATAGGCTTGAAATTTATGAGGAAAGTCATATAGGTACGATTGAAGTCATAAACTCAGTTGTTAACATGGCGCGGGAGAAAAAATGTAGGATTTTGATTATGGGAGACTTTAATCATAAAGAGATAGATTGGATAAATCTTGACCCACACAGTGGTGAGGACTCCTTTGGGGCAAGATTCCTAGATTGCGTACAAGGGAATTTCCTACACCAACATGTAATGGAACCAACAAGAGCCAGGGGTGGGGATGAGCCATCACTACTTGATCTGGTGTTCACAGATAATGTGTTGGATATTGAAAATATTGAGTATGAACCACCAATTGGAAAGAGTGACCACTGTGTGTTGTTGATGGAGTATATCATTGAAGACATTCTTCCTGAGAGTAGAGGCACTGAGGACATGAGGAGGAACTATCAGAAAGGAGATTACATCAAAATGAATGAGCTTTTTGCAGTTATTGACTGGAGAACCTTATTTTACAACAAATCTGTACAAGAAATGTATGACATCTTTTGTGAGAAATATGGGAAGATAGTAGATTGCTGCATACCTGTCACCAAAGTAGGTGTAATTCATGCCAGAGAGAAATGGTTCGAAAATGGGTGTAAAAGAGCTAAGGAGTGGAGAGACAAATGCTGGAAAAGGTATAGGAGGAGAAAAAACATAAATGCCTGGCAAACCTACAAAAGAGCAAGAAATGACTACCTAAGTAAAAGGAGAGAGGCAGAGAAAGATTATGAGAGGGACATCACCAGGAAGGCTAAAGAAAATCCCAAGCTTTTCCACAGCTTTATCAGAGGAAAACTGAAGGTAAAAGAACAGGTTTTAAGGCTAAAGAGAGCGGATGGAAGCATCACTGAGACGGACGAAGAGATCTGCAAAGAATTGAACAAGGAGTTTCAGTCAGTATTTACAGTAGAAAATACCCCACCCCCTCAGATTGCAGGGATAGAAGCTCAAGGGCCGGTATTAGAGAACATCAACCTTACAGCCACAGAGGTATGCAAAGCGCTGATGGATTTAGATGTTCATAAAGCTACAGGTCCTGATGACATATCCCCTCATGTGCTTAAAAAATGCGCAAACACAATATCAGTGGCACTAAGTATCATATTTAAGGAGTCATTGGAGTTGGGGGAGATTCCAAGATGCTGGAAACAAGCAAATGTGATACCTATCTTCAAAAAGGGAAGGAGGGATACGGCTCTGAACTATAGACCAGTTTCCTTGACCAGCATAGTTTGCAAACTTATGGAGAAACTACTAAGGAAACATATCTCTCTTCACTTGGAATCCTTCAACTTTTTGTCAGTGAGGCAACATGGCTTCAGAGAAGGAAGATCAACAGTAACAAACTTATTAGAATTTTATGATGAGGTAAGCCAAATCTTACAGGAAAGAGAGGGCTGGGCAGATTGCATATTCCTAGACTTCCAGAAAGCGTTTGACACTGTTCCACATGGGAGACTTATTAAGAAGCTGCAATCAATGGCTAGAATAGGTGGAAATGTCTTGGAATGGATAAAAACTTACTTAGAAGGAAGGGAACAGAGGGTTAGAGTAAGACACTCAGTGTCTGAATGGAGAAGAGTTAGTAGTGGAGTCCCACAGGGTTCAGTTTTAGGGCCACTTTTGTTCCTTGTATATGTAAATGACCTACCAGAGTCTGTAAATTCATTCATGAATATGTTTGCAGATGATGCAAAGATTGTGAAGAAAGTAAAAAACGAGAACAATGGTAGAGAACTTCAGGAGGATCTAAATAATCTGCATGAGTGGTCAGAAAAGTGGCTAATGAAATTCAATACCTCAAAATGTAAGGTAATGAGAATGGGTACAAGTGCAAGAAGGCCCAAGCTTGACTACTCGGTGGCTGGAGTACAACTTCAAGAGACAGAAAATGAGAGAGATCTAGGAGTAAACATACTGGCAGATTTGTCTCCAGAAATACATATAAATGGCGTAGTAAGGGCAGCATATGCATTCTTATCAAATGTAAGGGTAGCCTTCAGGCACATGGACAAGGAAATGTTCAGAAATATTTATGTAACCTATGTGAGGCCAAAACTCGAATATGCAGCCCCCTTTTGGAATCCGCACTTGAAAAAGCACATAGCTAAGCTTGAAAAAGTTCAAAGACATGCCACGAAACTGGTGCCAGAAATACGCAATCTCGGTTATGATGAGAGGCTGAGGGAATTAGACTTGCCATCACTCGAAGCTAGAAGAGTAAGGGGGGATATGGTGACAGTCTTTAAATTCCTTCATGGTTATGATAGAGTGGATAGGGATCGATATTTCGATATGGCTGGCTCTAGAACTAGAGGTCATAGTTTGAAGCTTCGGAAGAAAACTTGTTTGCAGGATGTAAGGAAATACTTTTTCAGTGTAAGAGTAGTTGATAATTGGAATTCGCTAAGCGAGGAGGTAGTTAATGCTACCTCAATCCATAGTTTTAAGGACAGGTATGATAAGTATCACTAAGTCTAAAAATGGAACCGATCAGGAGACGGGAAGATACGAGCTTTGGGCTCTTTCCCGTAAACACAATTAGGTAATCAATTAGGTAATCACACACACACACACAGGTATGATAAGTATCACTAAGTCTAAAAATGGAACCGATCAGGAGACGGGAAGATACGAGCTTTGGGCTCTTTCCCGTAAACACAATTAGGTAATCACAATTAGGTAATCACACACACACACACACACACACACACACACACACACACACACACACACACACACACTCAAGTAATATCTAAAATAATAGATCTGAGATTATTTACAATCACTGAACAGACATATTTAAGTTTTCAATGTAAGATTTTAAAAATATAATAAGAGCATAGTCAGCAAAAACGAACAAAAATAACTATATATTAACCCAACCTTTATATAAATATATAAAGATATAATAATTTACGTCTTTAGAATTTTCATATGAAATGTAGATAACGAGCAATCCAATTTAATAAACTATATGGTGAACAAATACTTCAGCTAATTTCATATTTAATTAAAAGATCCAATTATATATTTAGAATACTAAAACCACATTAGATTAACGACACGTTGCGACACATTAAACGATGAAATTCTTGGACTTCAGAAAACTTTCGACCCACATTATCTCATGCGTAGCACTAATTAGTGACATACCTGTTTG
>JAXCGZ010013904.1:42500-45000 GCA_037179515.1 Halocaridina rubra | reverse complement strand
AAGGTTTACCTTATACATTTCACGCCATCTTCCCTCTCAAATATGTATATTTTTTAAGGGAACTGTGATACACGAGTGTGAGGGGAGTTACCATGTGATGAAACAATGGGGGTAAACCAGCTGCGGCCGTCGGGTCTCATTATAGAATATCCTTGCCTGCCTACCTTGTGGTTGATCCAAACGTGGTGGAGGGAGGGGAGGGAAATGTGGCACCCCTATATTCCCAAGGTCCTAAGAGGAGAAGTTGAGGTATGTATGGAACGTGGTGACAGCGTGTTTCTTGGCTCGCCACCCTCATTTGCAAGGGGGAATGTATATGTATGCATGTGTATGTATGTATTGTTATAATTATTAATCTCCGCTGTTGCCGGGGCGATAGTGTGCGCTACTTTGCTTCGTCAGGTCGTCGCTTCGAGACCAACCACGGTCTGAGGTTAGAAAGGTCATTCACTAAGGAGAATGGAAGCACATGCCAAATCCAAAGTCCTTTGAAAGAAGGCAACGTCCTAGCCCTTAAAAAAAAGAGAGTCCGTGACGTAAAATCGGATTATTATTATTATTATTATTATTATTATTATTATTATTATTATTATTATTATTATTATTATTATTATCATTATTATTATTATTATTATTATTATTATTATTATTATTATTATTATTATTATTATCATCATCATCATCATCATCATCATCGTATATCATATCATCATCATCATCATCATCATCATCATTATCATCATCATCATCTATTATTATTATTATTATTATTATTATTATTATTATTATTATTATTATTATTATTATTATTATTATTATTATTATTTATTATTATTATTATTATTTATTATTATTATTATTATTATTATTATTCATTATTATTATTATTATTATTATTATTATTATTATTATTATTATTATTATTATTATTATTATTATTATTATTATTATTATTATTGCTATTTATATTATATATGTTTCATTATTCTAATCCTTTCCATTCGCATTCCTGTATATTCCTTTATGTTTAAATTGATAAAATGTCCCCAAATTCACTGTTCTAAAATAACCCAAACTTGTGTCTTGGATAAATTTGTCTTTCAAGTCCTAAATTTCTCAGTAGATATATTTTCCCCTTCTTTTATACGTTAATGATTTATTACCATTTTTCCTTTATTGGCTATTAGGTATGGTCCCATTCCATGTTCGTTCTCGAAATATTATTTACTATCAGTAATTCATATTGTCATATTTAATGCTTTTATGACTCATATTATTAATGTCGGAGGTTCTCTTCATGCTGTCATTGCACTTATATTTTCCAGTTACCTAACTAATGTCTTGTAACTGAAGGTCGTGACATGCGAGCCAAAAAAATGGTCCATTTTTCTAGATATTTTTGTCACAAGACCCCAAAGCTTACAGATATTGTATTGCTAGATGTTTTTGAATTTCTCTAAGTAAGTTCCCGATGCCAGATGGACTAATATACCATTTCCGGTCGATGAATAATATTTTGTAAGATTAAGATGCGGCCATAAGATAACTCCTTATCTTTCTCTGTATGAGCAGCTTTTCCCATATTCATTTTATGTCACTGTACCTCACTAAACTCTTTGAGACTAGGATCGTTTCTAGCACGTGGTATATTGGCATGACAGCCATCCTGATACTAACCCCTATCCATTGAACTGGACTTGTAACCGGTACTGAGTTGAGATAGCTTGTTCCCCCAATGCAAGAGTTTTTAGTAATATTGTATATTAACCTTTTAAAACTCGCTCCGTGAGAGCAGATCTGGCAATATCCTACCTTATAAAGTTCACAATACTAAGTTGAAAAGCACATCAAGGCCCTGATATCCCCAGTTATTCTTAAAAAAGAATTCGACTAAACTGTCCGGAATGAGGGCCCTACGCATGCTGGAATTACTTTGATATTGCGTTGGAATCGCGTGGAATCCAACAAGTTTATGGGACATTGCAATAACTAAAGCCCGGAAAGGCTTTTCCTAATGGATACTTTATTGCTGTAATTGAGTTTAGGTAGCGTTTCTTTGCTTTCAGAAGAGGCAGGAATCGCACGAGTATTACTAAGATTTACGCGTGACCTCTCTCGATTTCTGCCAACTCCTCATGATAAACGAATACCCCATTAGTAATGCAAAACCAGTAATGGAATGATGGAGATGATACGACATTACTTAGCAAGGAAATAAATGAATTCAGCAATCAATTAGATAGATTGACACTATATTTTATTAAATTACTTACCTTCGGAATATGATTACTATGTTTACCTTTTCTCGTATTTTGAAGGAAATTGGTGTATTTGAGTAGCATATAGTATGAGTAGAGAAGTAACATATAGTTAATCATGCCTTCGCTTCTTACACTGAATATGTAAACTGAATAGGAAATTATTGGAAGTTATACGTAAATTGAATAGGAAGTTATAGGAAGTTATATTATATCTGTAAATGGAAGGCAATATTATATCT